>BQNB010019490.1:10218-66769 GCA_026074375.1 Tanacetum coccineum | reverse complement strand
TAGGGTCTGGAAGTCGGTTCGATACGGCGTATCCAAGGGATTGGATACGGCGTATTGAGGGTTTCTTGGAGTAGGGACCACATTGGATATCTTCCAGAATCTTCACATACTATATCTTTAATACAGCATATTGACTTCTTCTGGATACGACATATTGATCTTCTTTCCTTTGTGGTCTTTGGTGAGTGCAGGCACGGATACGCTGTATCTTTCTTAATGGATTGTCAAAATCATTAATCTTCAAAATATCTTCATTTAAGCTCCAGAATGCGCGCCTTTTGCAAACTTTCACTAATTACTCCATAATTACTACAATTTTCAAATATAAACTATTAAGTAACAATTCTTTACAATAACTATACAAAATAGGTTAATAACATGGGATAAATGATGCTATAAAATGATGTTATTTGATGTCATTAAATATCCCTCAACTTGAATTCTACTTGTCCTCGAGTAGCCTTTAAAAGTTTATAAAAAATGTAACTCTAAGGATATTTTCTGTTAAAGCACTTATTTGATCTATTACAAGTACACAACGAAACACCTCACGAAATAAGAAGATGAAAACACTCAAATCACTCAACTAATCTATGTGGTAACATGTAACTAATTCACTTAATTGCTCGGTCGTAACGAGTATTCTATCATAAGCTTGGCAAGGATACACATCTTCATCACTAAAGCCAAGGAGTAATGATGTGTCGTTGTGTGGTGTATATTTTATTGATTCTAGTTTTAAATTTATATTTTACCGACTAAACCAAAAACAACACTTTAACGAGCAGTATACCCGATCGGTAGTAGTTTCGTGGTAAGTAGGGTGTCGAACACTTGAAGCGAGGTTAAATCTATCAATTTAATTAATATCTTGGTTATCTAATCTATGTTAATTCTACTCTATTCTAAACCTATGTCAGTCCTAGTTCCTAATTCTAACGGGAAAAGGGGGTTTTCAGCCTGAGAGACTGGCACGGTTTGGTTGGTGACTACAATCAATTCAAGACACTTTTACCCACGCGAGCTAATTAACAAAAGATAAAAGAGTGGTCGAGCCAAATATAAGAAAACTGTATTAACCATTATTAATCCGATTAGAAAGTTGGTTTGTTTATTAAGTGCAATGATTTCTTCTCTCGAGGTGGCATATCATTCTTAAGACTTAGGCGTTACATCATCCTAAGACCTAGACACATTAATTATGTCACAATTAAAGCATCCGCATAAAGCATCCTTATTTGCTGATTATAATCTATCTTAGGGATTAAAGCAATGGTGATCTTGTTAAACCCTAGCTCATAGAGACTTTACCCACTTACCGCTTAATGGCAATTCATACACTAGTAGTCCACTTGTCCAACTATCTAATGGAATCAGAACGTTACTTGTTGAATTATCTAGGTCACCTGCTAGTCAACACGATCAATAAACCATCGGCAATATCCAATTAACTAGTTAAGCCTGAAGCGTATCCTAGACACAGACTTAGAAGGACAATATTTGTGTAACTATTATTCTAGATGTATTAATTACTATATGAAGAGCTATCCCAGACTCTAGATCTACTTGGTCCGTATAACTAGATCCAGTTGAATGATAGGTCGCATACAAAAGCGCGTAAACAAGTATAAATTGATAAACATAAACAAGCATACAACGATAAATCAAGAAATCGAGATAAACAAATACCAAACATTCAGATCTTCATAATAATGGCTAATACTCGAAGGTATTAGCCTTCAAACATCATAATAAATACAAGAGTAATTATTTAGCCAAGGTAAACTAACCGAGTTAACGAATGATACCAAAATCTGAACGATTACTAAAGTATACAGAATTACACGTTGTCTTCTATGGAATTAATAACGTTGCTTGACCTCTTCTGCTCTTTTTCTCTTCTGAAAATCGACTTTTATGGTTTAGGTATCGAGAATATGATTTAGCACACTTAAAATTCGTTTTTGAGTTTTGTATTTATAGGGTCTGGAAGTCGGTTCGATACGGCGTACCCAAGGAGTTGGATACGGCGTATTAAGGATTTCTTGGAGTAGGGACTAGGCTTGATATCTTCTAGAATATTATATTCATTCTATATCTTGAATATGGCATATTGAGTCTCTCTGGATACAACGTATTGAGCTTTATCCTGTGTGGTCTTTGGTGAGTGCAGGCACGGATACGCCGTATCTTCCTTGATGGATACGGCGTATTGGTCTTCAGAATAGTAATCTTTAAAATATCTTCATTTAAGCTCCAGAATATGCGCCTTTTGTTATCTTTCACCAATTACTCCATAATTACTGCAATTCTCAAATATAAACGATTAAGTAACAATTCTTTGCAATAACTATACAAAATGAGTTAATAACATGGGATAAATGATGCTATAAAATAGACGTTATTTGATGTCATCAAATATCCCACGATTAAGCGCTAAAACAATTCTTTTCATTGAACTATACAAAATGGTTAATAATGTTGTGTGATTCTAGATTGTGGAGACAAAATGAATTAAAGAGAGAGAAGATACAGATGGACTGAAGACGTCAAGATTGTGAATTACTACAAGCATGGTGGAGATATGTAGTATGGTATGAGGAGAGATTGGTGGTTAGGATATCGCAGAGTAAGATGAAGCAAAAGATGAAGATCCTAGAAGATCTCCTTAAGAAGATAAAGATAACAGAAGATATTTCTTAATGTTTAAAAGATTTACTTGTTTATATCTTTATGTTAACTTCCTTTGTAAGTCATGATCTCTCTATATAAAGAAATCATAGACACATAGTTTTAGTATCCAGAAAAACGTGTGTGTGTGTGTACACTGGATCAATATAGACATCTAGTTTGTGTGGTGTAGCCTCAAGGTAATTAAGGTTTCCTTAATTCCTGTTACAGGTGGTAACCAATCTATACTGATCATATAGATTTGAGGCTTGGTGGAAACGTTTGGTAATAAAACCTTGTTCAAATAACATCGATGTTCTTTATTTAATTCCGTTGTGCATATTGTTATCATTGTTATTGTTAATCATAGATATAAATTCTAATCAAACTGAGCTTAAACGATCTAAGGAGTTCTATCAGACTCCACAATTGGTATCAGAGTCACGGGGATCGTAATCTAGGATCTACAAGGTGTTTTGGTGTCGCATCTATCAAGGAAAAGAGGTACGAATTTTTAGTCTTGGTTATCATGTCGAATCTGGTGATATTAGGGTTTTTCAACAACCCTGATTCGATATAACAGGAAGTTTGTTCACAATTGTTGTTGATTGGTTCGTGACAATAAGATGGTTGCTGATTGTGGTTCTTGGTTACATAATTCAAGAGTTCTTTGGAACTTATTCTATGAAAAGAATCATTAGCAGTTGATGAGAATGATGAATTAGTGACAGCCTAGTGACAGCTTTGTGACACTAAAAAGTGTCGTCTGGATACTTAAAAAAAAGGTATCCTTAAACAGTGGTTATATGTTTTGTACTGCTCGTTGGTGGTTACTACTGCCACGAGACACAGTATTGCTGGTGATCATAAATATTGGTGTTTTACTTATGCTAAAAAGTGTCTCAAAAAATATGGGAAGAAGGAGCACTTTATACTGCCAATACAAGTTAGTACTGCTCTTTCAAGGAAAGTTAATGTTGCTAATCTATTTTAGTGCTACTCATGCTTGTTAATACTGCCTTTATACGATAATACTGTTAAGGCTGCTATTGGTACATTACTACTGCTCGTTATATGTTTGTACTGCCAATGAACGAATAGTGTTGCCACGAATGGAAGAACGGTAGTAAGTTATTGCTATTGCTAAAGTGTGTCTACTGCTTGATATTGGTTAGTACTGCTACGCTTAGAACTGCTCAATAATACTACTTGAGATTAAAAAGGTTAGTACTGCTCTAATATTAAGTTTATGATGCTACGGTTTGATTCGTGTGTATTAGTACTGCTAGGGTTAGCAGTTACTACTGTTGGACTTAAACCAAGGTTTGTGCTGCTTATATACTTTTAATACTGCCAATAGAAGGAGTTACTAATGTTGGTTGCTATTGATTGGTTTAAGGGGAAGCTAACGGATTCAGATTCATTCAAATGGATAAAAGGCTATTATTTTTGGGGTTATTTGAAACAATTGATTACGGAGAGGATTGTTTCTTATTTGACGGTGAAGTGGAATTACTTGGGTTTGTGTTCTTATCATATATCAAATGGCTTACAACATTTGGAGGTAACTTGTTCGTGCTTAGAAACGATGTGACGAAGACTTGTCAAAATCTAGCAAAGGTGTGTGATTTTTCTTATGGTGCTCAATGCTCACATTTGCTATCACTTTGGTTAATGTGTCTCATAGAAGATGAGGATTTTTGTCAAGAGATTGCGGTCTACTTATATTTCACAGATTTATTTATAAGTTTAGAGTCACGTGGATAGTACAAGATATAAGACATAAATTTGGGTTGTTAACTTCAGCATCAAGTTGGTTATACTTAGTTTTCTTCATCAGTAATCATTACAAAAAGCCTATAGAATTGAAGATTCAAGAGATGGTTAACATATGAGTTTCAGGGGAAGCTTATTGTTAAAATGTTTAACCATTAACATGCACCACTTGAGGGGAAGTGTTTCGTTACTACTACTAATTTTTATTACTACTGCTAGTTTAAGTTTCTACTGTCTTGATTTAATTATTCTTATTATGCATCATGGAGGGTAATTTGAGATATTAGAAGGCTGGATTAGTAGTGTAGTATATGGTTTGTAGTTGTAAAGATTCAAGTTGCTTATCTATACAAGACCCCTATTGGAATATGACAAAAAGGGAAAGAAGATTACAGAGATATGATTTGCAGCTTATTATGTGTAGTGATATGTGTTAGTGCAAATATTAAGATATTTAATCTAATAACATGTGATAAATGATGCTATAAAATAGACGTTATTTGATGTCATCAAGTAACAAGTTTATAAAGGTAAATATGGGTTTTTGTATGGAAAGGCTTACGGTTGATCATTCTTCAATCTTTCACCAGAAGTACCACTCTAACAAGGCAGCTGAAGCACACATACATGGCCGTAACGACAGAATAGACATGTGTGTTCGATCACATCCCTATTCGAATTTAACCAACGGTTAGGATGAAGAATGATATAGGGTAGGAACCTTCTAACTTTCACCAATAGTAATAAACCAACAAGGCAGCTGAGACATGCATACATGGCCGTAACGACAGAATAGACATGCATGCTCGATCACATCCTCATTCGCGTAAAACCCATGGCTAATCATTAGGTAATAGGGAAGTAAATTGTTGTTAAATAAAAATCAAGAAACAAATAGATTAAGACTAAGAAACAAGTTGCTAGTTACTTTTTCCCGACTGTTAACATTGATAAAAAACAACAACCTAAGTTGGCGTTCCCGTAACGGTCAACTTCCCAATCATCCCAAAATTTTACATACTCTACAAGGCAAGTGGCGATATCTTTCACTTTATACAATACTCTACATCGTTGATTTTTGTTGCGTATCAACGAATAATCAATCCTTCGTGTAATTTCTTCGGTAGTTGCGAAACGATTATCTTCAAACTTTCTTTCTCTCTCTTTTTGTTAATTTTTTTTCTCATTTTTTTGATATTTTTTTATCATAATAACTATACTTCAAATCTCGGTGTAGTTTCACCATCTTTACGATCATAATAATTCCTTTGTTAGTTCTTCGGATTCACCATTAATTATGACGGCAGTAAAATCACATGAGTTTTGACTACTAATATACATTCCCATTTGCAATGTGCAAATTTTCAACCGCACCAAAGATAGAAAATGACACAAGACTCGAGAAATACAAACTTTACACTTTAAGCAACTAGCAACTGTAAATTAAACTTAATCTAACAGGGTAGGTTAAGGTGTAAGGGTGTAACGAAACAAATAGTTGGTGTAATTCCTAAAGGATTGGCTCTACGGATTTTTCTAATGGATCTTCACTCTAAAGATGAGAATAGAAAAGGGTGTAAACGGGAGGTTAACTAACCGGTGTAGTTAGTTAATAAGCAACATGTAAAGGCGATTTGGCTGTAATCCTAAAATTTACCAATTTAAACAAGTTACTCCAATTAAATCCATAATACTCATTATTGTGGTCTTAGGTGATATACCAAGCCAAGTTCTAAAGTCTACAACATCACTAGCATACTCATATTTTGTGGAATTTGGGTAAACATTTTGATTCTTAAAAAATCATACATATATATATAGTAATAATTGCTTAATACATATATATATATAAGATTGGTAATTTGATACAAATGATCTAATCCGAAAACCTCTTCTGGAGGCGGTCCCTTAAATAGGGCGGCCCCCATATATTTATGGGACCGCCGGTAGAGAGTGATGTAATCCTTGATCTTAAAGTTTTTTAAAGGAAACGTATTCACCCCCCCCCCTCTCTACAGTTTCCACAATATAAGCAAGTTACAAAGGAAATCTAAATCAAGGGGAAGTTTTGTTTCATTTAAAGAGATGATTACATCTCAACTTTAGGGGAAGCTTTGTTTAAAGGCTTTATGATGAAGTTCGTACACGACTTTGTTTGTTTTGTCATCATCAAATAGGGGAAAATTGTTAGGATTCTAGATTTGATGAGACAAAATAAATAAAAAAATGAAACTTAAGGACTAAATCGTCAAGATTATAATTCTACAAGCTGGTGGAGAATTATGGAAGATTTGATCAAAGATATCAAAAGATGAAGATCCTGGAAGATCTCCTTAAGAAGATGAAGATAACAGAAGATATTTCTTAATGTTTAAAAGATTTACTTGTTTATATCTTTATGTTAACTTCCTTTGTAAGTCATGATCTCTCTATATAAAGAGATCATAGACACATAGTTTTAGTATCCAGAAAAACGTGTATGTGTGTGTACACTGGATCAATGTAGACGTCTAGTTTGTATGGTGTCGCCTCAACGTAATTAAGGTTTCCTTAATCCCTGTTATAGGTGGTAACCGATCTATACTGATCATATAAATTTGAGGCTTGGTGGAAACGTTTGGTAATAAAACCTTGTTCAAATAAGATTGATGTTCTTTATTTAATTCCGTTGTGCATATTGTTATCATTGTTATTGTTAGTCCTAGATATAAGTTCTAATCAAACTGAGCTTAAACGATCTAAAGAGTTCTATCAGACTTCACAAATAACATGCGATAAATGATGCTATAAAATAAACGTTATTTGATGTCATCAAGTAACAAGTTTATAAAGGTAAATATGGGTTTTTGTATGGAAAGGCTTACGGTTGATCATTCTGCAATCTTTCACTAGAAGTACCACTTTAACAAGGCAGCTGAAGCACACATACACGGCCGTAACGACAGAATAGACATGAATGTTCGATCACATCCCTATTCGAATTTAACCAACGGTTAGGATGAAGAATGATATAGCGTAGGAACCTTCTAACTTTCACCAATAGTAATAAACCAACAAGGCAGCTGAGACATGCATACATGGCCGTAACGACAGAATAGACATGCATGCTCGATCACATCCTCATTCGCGTAAAACCCATGGCTAATCATTAGGTAATAGGGAAGTAAATTGTTGTTAAATAAAAATCAAGAAACAAATAGATTAAGACTAAGAAACAAGTTGCTAGTTACTTTTCCCCGACTGTTAACATTGATAAAAAACAACAACCTAAGTTGGCGTTCCCGTAACGGTCAACTTCCCAATCATCCTAAAATTTTACATACTCTACAAGGCAAGTGGCGATATCTTTCACTTTATACAATACTCTACAACGTTTGATATTTTGTTGCGTATCAACGAATAATCAATCCTTCGTGTAATTCCTTCGGTAGTTGCGAAACGATTATCTTCAAACTTTCTTTCTCTCTCTTTTTGTTAATTTTTTTTCTCATTTTTTTGATATTTTTTTTAACATAATAACTATACTTCAAATCTCGGTGTAGTTTCACCATCTTTACGATCATAATAATTCCTTTGTTAGTTCTTCGGATTCACCATTAATTATGACGGCAGTAAAATCACATGAGTTTTGACTACTAATATACATTCCCATTTGCAATGTGGCAAAATTTCTAACCGCACATATATTAGAAAATGACACAAGACTCGGAAAATACAAACTATACACTTTAAGCAACTAGTAACTATAAAATAAACTTAATCTAACAGGGTAGGATAAGGTGTCAAGGGTGTAAACAAAAACAAAGAGTTGGTTGAATTCCTAAAGGATTGCTTAGGATTTATCTAATGGATATCTTAACTCTAAATATCGTGATGGAAAGAGTGTAAACAGGAGGTTAACTAAACGGTGTAGTTAGTTAATAAGTCAACATGTAAAGGCGATTTGGCTGTAATCCTAAAATTTACCAATTTAAACAAGTTACTCCAATTAAATCCATAATACTCGTTATTGTGGTCTTGGATGATATACCAAGCCAAGTTCTAAGGTCTACAACATCACTAGCATACTCATATTTTGTGGAATTTAGGTAAACATTTTGATTCTTAAAAAATCATACATATATATATAGTAATAATTGCTTAATACATATATATATATAATATATTCCTAAAATATCAATTAATAAGAGAGTGTAAGTGTTCCGTAAGTTTTTTAAAGAAGAAAAATTACTTTTATCCAAAGTAAAGTCCAAAAAAAAAACCTTCCCGGGTAGTTTCCCGACGAGGCGTGAATTAAGAATCGAGTTTAAGTTCGTGATCGCGTGTTTGAATGATTCAATGATTTTTTGGATTCTATTTCTACAGTTAACATGCAAAAACAAGTAAAAGAAAGCTAATAACGAAAGCAATTAAAGTTAAAACACGAATAACGATAACGGGATCAAAACCCGAGCTTTAAAAACCTAAACTATCAAATTTTAACCCTACAAATGCAAATTTAATTTTTAAAAGTCCTAAATGATAAAAGAAAATTTTAGAAAAAATAATTATATTTTTTCAATTTTTATTTGATTTATTATGAATTTAAAACTCATTTAATCTAAAAAATTAATTAAAAATGCTAAACTAAATGGGAAAATTCTAAAAAGTCCTTTGAACAGTGCTTAATCTAGGAAAAATAAATTGGTGAAAGCAGCTTATTGTAATAAGCAAGAAATAAGCTAATTTAAGCTGATAAGCAAAAAGGGGAAAAAGACCTTAAATAATTAATAAAGCAAAGTATAAACGGAAAAGACCCAAGGACATATGGTTGTGAGTGTGTATGTTAAATGCATTGGTAGAGGTTGTGGAGGTCTTGGGTTCGAGCCTTGCTCACCCTTGACTTCCCAATTTCCCAAGCTTTTTATTTTTTTGCCAACTTTTGAAACAACTTTTTACTTAGGATGAAAATAAGCATTTTTTAAAACTACAACTTTTTATGAAAAGCAGTAATAAGCTGGTAAAAAAGCAAAATGGAAAACAGATTACACTAAAAACTTAACACTTAACTTCAAAACTTAAACTTAACTAAATAAGCTTAAATAAGCAAACTAAAACCAAATAAGCTTCTAAACAGCTTAAACTAACCTTTGTGAAAGGGCTTTTTATAAAAACTTAAAAATAAGCCAGAAATAAGCAATTAAGGATGACAGACTTGGTTTTTTTAAACTAAGTGACCAAAAGCTTAACTGTTTGGCTTTTTAAGACTATTAAGCACAAAGTAAAGGCAAATAAGCAAAAGCAGATAATAAGCTACACCTAATAAGCTATGATAAGCAAAAATAAGCAAAGATAATAAGCTGAAAGGGACTAAAAAGCAAATAAGACAGAATGCATAAGAAAACAGTTTAAAAAGGCTAACAAGCTACTTTTAAGTTAAATTTTAAAAGCCTTAAGCTATCCTTATGGCTTAATGACTTATATGCAAGTCAAGCTTATCCTATAAGCTACAAGAATCAGCAAAGAAAAAGTCGTTTGAAACACATATAAGCCATGAAAAAGCCAAATGAAAAAGTTGTTTTAAGCAGATTGCACACTTTTTGGTTTTCTTTTAAAAAGACAAATGAGCTTTTTGCAGACCTAAATAAGCTATCTAAAATAAGTTCAAAATACAAATTAAGCTAAAACAGATTAAATTCATGCTACAAAGAACTTATGTTTTCAATTTCAAGATCTAAAACCTACTTTAGCTTATCTAAATTTAAGAATGAAAATTGGCTTTTTAAAACTTTAACAACTGAAAACTTGTTTTGACAGATTTTGACTAAAACCACAATGGCAAATGCACTTAACCAAATCTTGTTACTACTGCATTTAGGCACAAAATAAAACATAAACCAAACCTTGAAACAACTTTTTGAACAAAAATCAAATGGAAACAGATTGAAAAAGTTTGAAAGCCACAGATTCAAAGAACATATATAAAACACCTTAAAACTTGATTTTAATCTTTGAAAACTTTTTAAAACTGATTAAAACAACTTAAATAAGCTTGTTGAAGTTAGCTAAATGACCCAAACAGTTTTACAACTCAATTTGACCCATTTTGGCTATTAACCCAAACACTCCTTTAAGTTTTCAAAATCAATTTTAAAGCATGATTCCAACTGAAATAAGCTAAGAATTTTAAGAACAGATATCCAACAATGAATATTAAGCAATAAGAAGCAATAAGGACACAGTAATAAGTACTTAAAATAAGCAAACAAGATAAGCAGTTTAAAAGCTAAATGAGACAGTTTTAACTTAAAACCTAACTAAATGACATATAAGTAATAAGCAAGCATAAATAAGCATTAATCAACATAAATAAGCAAAGATAAGCAGTAAAATAAGCAATAAAATAAGCAAACGGTAAATAAGCTTAAAAATTTGAGAAATGAAACTTACAAGACCCTTTGCTTAAACAAGGGTTTAAATGGCTCTTAGAGCTTATTCTACAAAGCTCTAGCTTGTCAAAGACAAGCTAGTAGTGTCCATAAGCCCTTCCAGGATTGGCTTATCTTCCAAAATAGCTTAAGACAGATTTTTTATGTGAAAAAGACTTAAGCTATATAAACTATAGAAAAGTTAATATAGCTTAAGTGAAACAGTTTTAATAAGTAAATAAGAGCTTAAAAGAGCTTAACAAACATTCTTAAAACATAAAGTGCATAAAAAACAGGATTTTAACTTAAGAACTTAGATTTCATTAAACTTTAAAACATTACAAGGCTTTGAAAAGGAAATTACACTGATATATAAAGACAAATAAGCTGGAAAATAAGCTAAAAGTAAAATTACACTACTCCTAAAACTAAATTACACTAGATAACTTTCTTTACTGAAAATCCTAATCTATTTATATAGAAGAGCTTGCACAGAGGTGTGCTTCTAGTGTTTGTTGTGTGAGAGGAAAAGAAGTCTTCATCCCAGCCTTCCATTCCATCTTTGGCTCCAAGCAATTCATCAAAACCCTTGATTTGATCTTGGTATCTTCAACCAATGAAAAAGTAGAGGATTGCCAAGGTGGCATCCCTTCTTTGGCAGCTTCTGAGGTGGGGATAGGTAGGGTTAAGGTGGGGTTGTGTTGTGAGAGTGATGGGTGAATAGTAGTGGCGGGAAAAATGGTTTTGGGTTCTGTGTGTTTTATAGTTAACGGGAGTTAAGGGGGTAAGGACTACGGGTGCAAAGATTTATAGGATGTAGGGACTAAACTTGTTAGTCCTTAAGGACTAACGATGCAATCAGGTTAAGGGTGTTATGGTTTAGTAGGTTTGGGCTTATGGATTGAGTCGGGTTTAATTTAAATAGGATTTTGGGCTTTTGATTATAAGTTTTATAGATGAAGGCTTAATGGGCTGACCCGTCCCATTAAATGGGTGCGGGTTGGTCCATTTAAGATGCATACGTCTTTTGGCTTCGACTTTGACTTTTCACGCTTTTTCCATTCTCGTGCTTGATTTTGTTGGTTTTGGCTTTGTTTTTGTCCTTTAGTGAATATCCGATACCTGCATAGTATATAAAGCAAAACAAGCATATATTTGGCATTTTATGTCCGTTTTTGGTCATTATTGGTCATTTTAACACGTTTAATTAGGTAAAATGTATGTGTAATCAAGCACATACCAAAATCCCCCATACTAAACTATTGTCGTGTCCTCACGCAATGCCATAAGTAAACACTTTAGAAAACCAAGAATCTCAATCCCCCTCGACTAATTACCTCGAAAAGTAGCTAAGTGTTCATCAAGGGGAATTAAAGAATCATTAGTTTTGAAAAGCCCCGTTTTGACCATTTTTAACTATTTATACTTATTACCACACATATTTTTGTATTTTTCCTTTTTCTCATTTTTTATACTTTTCTTTTTAAGCAACTAACTAGAATGTATGGACTTTCGTTATTTTCATAACTTTAAGGGTCACGGAATAAGAAGCACTTTAATCCTAAAATGCCCAAAAAGGATAAATTCATCGTCCCCGATTTTTCACTTGTCCCAAACCAAGCTTAAAAACAAAATCACCGTTAAATATAAGTTAAGATGCTAACACTACTCATATTTGTAATTTGTAAACTTTTCACTCCCGACAATTATTATATCTTAGGTGAATGTGCTTATTTTGAATTTCAACCATGGATCAACGTTTTGCAAAATTTCTATGCTTCACGTTCCACCCAAAAGTAATGAGTTTGAAGGCGAGATCATCCCATGTAGCGACTTTCGTCTCGGCACATCCCAACCTTTGCGGGCTAAGCGACCAGGCTTTTGATACCCCACAAAGGTACTTAGTATCGCGGAATCACAGGGCCTACGGTTTCAAACACCCTTTGGATTTTCCGTATATACATAAAATCATAACTTAAAATGAAATGTCTTAGGCTCAAAAGATATTTAAATTTAAGAAAAAAGAGATTTTCCCTATATTTATTAAATCACATTTATTACACTTAATATAATTACACATCCTTTAAACTAAGGAAATCCTCGACCTTTTAGAAGGCTGCAACATCGGTTGTGAGCCGGCAAGATGCAGCAAACTTTTATCAGTCTCGGATAATTACTATGTGCCTTATTTAGAAGACTGCAACATCGGTTGTGAGCCGGCAAGATGTAGTAAACTTTTATTAGCCCACAGTTTTTATTATTATTACCTCATTTTTTTTTTCATTTTTTCTATTTTTTTACACTTTATATTACCATGATATAGAGAAAATTTTGTTTTAGAAAATTTAAGTATAAATTTGAACTAAAATTATTGATATCGACTATACTTCAAAAATTGTTGATATAAGTTTAATTTTCGAAGAGAGCACGTATTATTAGTCCGGTTAGAAGCTTATGGGAGAGAAAAGCCACAAACTACACTTATGAGCTCTTAAGATTTCCAACTAATCCTTGTTTAGCATCTAACTCATAATTAACTCTATCATTTCTCGTTCTTCGCAAATTTAAAATCTTTAATAAAAAGATCCGCGAATGCTTAGTCTAAAAGTTAAGGGGCAAGCTAGAGCGCAACATGCTCGATCGAGTCAAAATTTATTCTTATTCTACCCAGCAGGAAAGTCAAAATTGTGACAAAACACTTATTTTATTTTTGAAAATTTTTAAAATTTTTCATTTTTTTGGTATTTTGGTGGTAAAAATGGGATTACGTGAAAACAACGACTGCAGGCACAATCAAATCGATAGATCCCCCCATACTAGAACTAAACATTGTCCTCAATGTTTTAAGAAGAGTCTCTACGTAAATCTAAAGCCGTTTATTAAGTGTGCACAAAGATAAATCAAATCGATAGATCCCCCCATTCAAACTTGATCTTCTTTTGAGTCAGCTTGGTCATTGGCTTGGCGATCTTTGAGAATCCTTCAAATGATGCTTCGGTAGTAGCCTGCTAAGCCCAAAAATTGACGAATCTCCGTTGCAGACTTAGGAGATGCCCAATCTTTGACGGATTCAATCTTGGCAGGATCCACATGAATACCCTGACTGTCGATCACGTGACCAAGAAACTGTACTTTAGGGATCCAAAATTCGTATTTAGAGAATTTGGCATACAAAAACTGATTCACCTTCTTTAAGCAACTCCCAAGATTAACTTGAGGTGCTCTGCATGCTCTTGCTTGTTCTTCGAGTATATCAGAATATCGTCAATAAAGACAATCACGAATTTATCCAGATATGGTTTGCACACCCGATTCATGAGATCCATAAATACAGCAGGTGCGTTAGTCAAACCAATAAAAACCGGCATAACTTGAAAACTCATAATGTCCATATCGAGTTCTGAATGCGGTCTTTGAATATCTTCTTCACGAACCTTATTTGTTGACAACTCCGACATCAGGTCGATCTTTGTAGATACTCGAACCTTGTAGTGATCGAAACTCAAATCATCAATCCTGGGAAGGGATACGGTTTCTTTACGTCAGCTTTATTCAATTCCTGAAATCAATGCACATCCGGAATGATCCATCTTTCTTTTGACAAATAGACTGTGCCTCCCCAAAGGTGAGGAACTGGGTCTTATAAAGCCTTTGTCGGAAAGTTCTTTTAATTGGTCCGACAATTCTTTCATCTCGGATGGAGCCAGTCGATAAGGTGCCCGTGCTACTAGCGCAGCACCAGGTATCAAATCGATCTGAAAAACTTCCACTTGCGGGTTGGTGGACATACCCGACAAGTCCTCGGGGAATACCTCGAGGAAAGTCTTGAACTATTGGTACTTCTTCAAGTTGCTTCTCCTTCGACTTGTCTTCCGCCTCTTTCATAGTAACCTGTGCTAGAAAGATAGGACATCCCTCCAGCAAATACTTTTGTGCTTTGGTACACGAGATGATGTTCAATCGGGACTCGTGTCCGTTGTTGCTTCCGTCACCATGAAAAATTAAAGTCTTGTCTCCAAAGGGAACACGAACAAGCTTCTCATCACAAACGATTACGGCATGATATTTAGCTAACCAGTCCATACCGATAATGACGTCAAAACTACCCATCTCTACGGGCATCAAGTCGATGTTGAATGGATGATTTAGAAAGTTTAGAGTGCAACCCCGTATAAGTGTATTAACCTAAATTATTCTACCGTCAGCTAACTCAACATCATAACCATGGTCTAATGTAGTTGGGATGATATCAATCAAAGTACTAAATGCAGTAGATATGAAACTTCTATCGGCACCAGTATCAAATAGTATTGAAGCATAACGGTTATTTAGGAGGAACGTACCCGTGACAACATTAGAGTTCGGGTTAGTTCCAGCAGAGCCCACAACATAAGCTCTTGCTACAGCATTGCCATTTCCAGCCCGATTCCCTTGATTTCCATTCTTCAGCTTTGGGCAGTCACTCCTGTAGTGACCTTGCACTCCACACTCAAAGCAAGTGATAACTCGGGGATTTGTCCCTTGGGTCCTCTGGTTATTGTTGTTGTTGTTGTTGTTTGCAGTAGGTCGAACTTTACAGTCACGGGCCGAGTGACCAGTCTTTTTGCAGTTAGTGCACTTTTGAGTACATGGCCCATCGTGGTGATAATTGCACTTGGTACATAGAGGTTTGGTTCCTCCATAAGGCTTCTTATCTCCAGGCCCAGCAGTGTAAGCCCGTGCCACATTATTTCTTTTGAATGGTTGCTGTTGGTTTTGGGTGTTCCTTGAAGTCTCTTCAAATTTCCTCTTATTCTCTGCTTGGGTTAGCTGCTAGATGTCATCTTTTTGTCCATTCTTTTCAGTAGCAAACTTCAATTGCCTCTTGCATTGACTGAGGCTTGGATGCTTAACACTGCCATGAATTCATGTCGGGAAGACCACGACATACGGTTTCCACATTAGCTGATTCCTCAGGGAACATTTCTATCACACATGGCGCCATAACTTTTGGAATCGGTGGTTGTAAGTCATTCAAAATCAGTACCTCTCATTTAGGTTCCAATACTCAGATTCCAGCTTTTTGATTTCGCACTAGTGGTAATATTTATCTGTTATTATCCTTTTCAAAGCACGTCCATGGCATGGTATATGCAACCATCTTGTTTCCGACAGCCCCTACGTGCGGAGTTCACCATGTCAGGGCACTTCCTTGAAGAGTACAAGATGCAAACTTAACTGAATTGTAATAAGCAAAACTGCTGTTAAGGAAAAAACAGATTCCATCTTTTCCACCCTATCTGGTCAGGACAACGACTCCTTCAGTGGCCTTGAATTTATAGGTGGCACTTTAGAAGTCAGTGAAGTGCATTCTCGTGGGGTAGGCAACTTGCCTTTTCCAGGTCCTGATACCATGGTGTTATGCCATCTCTGCTCCTGCTTGCATCCAGTTCTGCTAGAGCAGCTAGCAAAGCCTTGATCAATCAAAGCTGGATTGAGCATCAGTGACAGTTGTCGGTAGGGAGTGGTTGTACGGGGTAGGGTGTTGTCTCTGGCTCTTCTCGTTGGTAACATTTTCTTCAAATCCACAAGGAATATAATTCACGTCAGTTTCACTCAATCATAAAGTAACGTGGCCATTTGCATAATAAATAAAAAGAGATCACCATCACAATGAAAGTACAACTGAAAGTGAAATCAACAATGAACATAATAAATCAACATTCCTACACAACAACATCGATAAATCATACATGTGGTCCTGATTCTACATGTTCAGTTACAATGAGATACAAAAGGTATTGAAAAATATGGACCTAAGGCGGTGTAGTTGGGGATTTCACCCTAATACTTAACACGCCATACAATGATAGCTAAAAAGATAAAACAAAAGTCCTTACAGCCTATTAGCTGGGAGTAACCCATAAAACTTAATAGGCTATACAGGATAGCTACAAATGATGCATGACTAACTGCTGCTGCCAGCCTCAGCTGGTCCATCCTGGGGCTCTGGGTCTCTAGCCTCTAGTGTCGCAATACGTCCAAGCGCTGTAGTCAACTGAGTCTGAAGTGATGTGGTCTGAGCAATCAACGTGGCAACCTGTGCCTCCAGTGTCCTAACATGTGCCTCTATGGCTGCACTCCTCTCCTCAGAACTAGTCCATGCTATACGAGCATATACAGCCTCTCTATCCATAGCCAAAGCTGTGCGGCGGTGTTGTAGTCTATCTCTGTATAGTGTGTTGACTAGGGCTCCCAAGTAAGCCCGGTCATCATGTGCCTCCTCAAATCGTATCTCGAACTCCTCAGTCCTCTGCCTAACAGTAGTATCAAGCTCTGTCACTCTCTGGTCGACCCCCTCCAAGGTGGTCGGTGCTATCTCCATCATGGCCTCAACAATCTCATCCCAAGTGTCAACCGCTGGGGTAGGCCCTGGCTGTCTTGCGGCACCAGCCGCTGAACTCTCCCCGATCTCGTATCCGGGAGCGGGAGTAGTAAGACAAGCTCTCTTCCGAGGCGGCATCTCAGCCTCGGGAACATCAGTCCTGGGGGAAGTAGGTGGAAGTGATAAGGGTGGTGATGCATCTGCAGCTCTCATCCGAATCCCGGCTGCCCTATAGCCTAATGGTGCCCCTGCATCAGTAGGGCTAGTAGTGAGTGGTGATGGTAGGGGTAATGGTGAAGATGCAACAGGTAGTGGTGGTGTAGGTGCGGCAGCATGCTCAGCAATGCGTGCCTCCATGGATGCCGACATCGGTGGCTCAGGTCTGACAGTCTTCCGTGCCCTACGGAGACGTGTCTGGGCAAAGGGCGTACAGATTGAGGTGGTCGAAGTGTAGGTGCAGACTCATCTGTCCGAATGCCCTGTATCCCCAGCCGAGGGAACAGGGTCAACAAATGGCATAGCAGAAGGGTCGGCCGGAGCTAGGTGCTCCTCCTCCTCCTCGTCATCCTCCTCATCCTCGAAAGGATCTCATCGCTCATCTGAATCATCATCATCAGTGTCCATCACCAGAGGGTCATCATCTCCAATCTCCTCGTCGGCAGGGTATTCAGCTGCTCCTCCTCGGAGTCTCTCTTCGGATCCTCCTCTGGATCAGAATCGGTACATAGCCTGGTGAAGGGTAAGGGTGAAGCATCAGGCGGGTAGAGGGGGGGCCGGGTTCCATGGGTGCCTCGTCCTCCGAAGGTACTAAGTACTCAGGGTACTCAGGCTCGGGTACAAATGGTATCTCAATGGGTGATGGTGGGTGCTCAGGACCGGGCACATAATCAGGAGATGGTGGGGCTACTGGCTGCATGGGAAGTCCATCATATCCATATACGATGACTCGTGGTACATCTCCATCAGATATCTCCTCGTCGGCTCCCCAGAAGACTCTCCCTGGTTCGGAGTCAGTGTACACAGAGGTGTAGGTGACAGCGGATGATGCAGAAGACATGACTGCAGGAAGATAAGTAACTTACATAAGTATATTATATAAGACCAGTATAGTATATATGTAGTATAATATAAACATGTATACATATCATGAAAACATATAGCATAACCAACTAATGCAACTCAATAGTGTATGTGTCCCGTGAAAAACTTTTGTATGATGCAATGTTTGAAAATGGTTATAGTCCAAGTAAAAACATTTGACCTGGTTCTCTATAACCTAGGCTCTTGATGGCCACTTCTGTTACACCCCCAAAAAAGGGTCGCAGCGGAAAAATGGGTGGAGGATGTTATTCATAGATCAACAGCACGAGATAGAGCACGACCTCTATTGAGTCGTATAAAAATTGAACATTGGATTAAATAGACTTGTTTGTTACAAACGCGGAAGATTAAATTGTTCATACATGGAAAAGTAAAGATTTTTATGGACATAACAAATATTTCAAAATGTAATGCATCCAAATCCTTTATTGTTATGTGACTCCAAAATGGTGACCACCAATGTATCAATGTTTCTCGTACCTTAAGACCTGAGAAAAACATGCCTTTAAACCGTAACATAAAAGTTGGTGAATTAACAGGTTTAGTAAATGTATAAAGTAGGACCACAGATTTCCAATAGTAAGACATGTACACATAACATATCTTTAAAAGTAATTACGAGTGCACTAAGCTCATGACAACGAGCTCGACATATATGTATGCAATTAATGCACTAAATGTGCCCATGTGGATGTTAAATAACCCGCAACATCCAAATTGTTCCGTATTGTATACGTTCGTGGTTTCAGTACAGTCGAAACAGATGAGTGTTACTAACCGAACGGGTGATGTCAATCCCAAATTTGATCTATCATAACATTTCGCGCTCGCTAAACTACGCATTTGACAGTGCATGATGTGGTGGCAATAGTGGGTTTAGCTACTTAGGCCAACTCGTAATATGTTTAAAAAGAGTACTTGCGTCCAAATGTAAAACAATGCATGTTTCTCACCCCAATGTTGTAAAACAATATAAATGTATAAAAGCGGGGCTATGAACTCACCGTAAGTGAATGATTGATTATCTAAATCAAATGAGTGAATCGCCTCGGCAATTCGAATGCAACCTAATTAATTTTAGGTCGTATGAGTATAATGTAGTTCATATAAATAAAACATCACATGTTGTATAGCTACACCTTCACTAATAGTTTTTTATTAATTATTTTAAAAGTTAAAACAACTAATTAACTCGTACTTTGTTAATTATAGTTATATATACGTGTACTCGTAAGTAAATATTTTTTTATTTTACTAAGCATTCATTTGTGTAAATATGTATGATTTAATAATGATATTTTATTATTAAATTAATTGTTTTATAAAAGATTGTACAAAAATTAAAAGAATGCGCGCGAGTTTTAAAACATTCATTCTTAATCGTTCGAATCCGTTTTTATACTTGTTTCTTAGGTCCACGTTTCCGTATTAAAAATTAATTTATCAAAAATCATATTTTATAAAAATGTTTAAACCCCTTGATGAACAGTAACGTTTACTGTTCATCACAGTTTATATAATTATTTTTTATAAAATTAAATATGTGTCATCTTGTTTAAATCTTAACTCGTTCGTTATAGTCCGTTTTCTCGAGATCCTTATGTCTTTGGGATTAGTATTAAGAAAATTTCTAAATAATAATTATATTTATAAAATTTAAACCACTGATGAACAGTAGTATTTACTATTCATAACAGTTTATAAAAATTGTTTTTATAGAATTAATTATATATATCTTGTAAACTACGTAACTTGTTCGTTATAATTCCGTTTTTCGAGTTCTTTATGTCCGTGGGTTCGTATTAAGGAATTTTATCAAAATATTACATTTATGGAATTTTTATCTCCGATGAACAGTAATTTTACTGTTCATCACAGTTTATAAATTTGTTTTTATAAAGTTTATTTATATATAACTTGTAAATTCCATAACTTGTTCGTTATAATTCCGTTTTTCGAGTTCCTTACATGCTCACGATCCTTGTAAAGAGCACTATTTTTATAAAATATAAAACATAGGGTTTATGGTTCGAATCCAACAGTAGCTATAAATTATATAATTAGGGTTTTCAATTTATAAGTTAGTTTACAATCATTTTATTTAAGAACCTTGCACCATTATTTTACCAAGTGTTGTACCGTATAATTCACATGTATTTAGTCCTCTAAATGTTCATGTCCTTTGTCCATATGAAATCATCAAATACTTTATATGACTTAAAAATGAAACTAGGTGGTGATTAACTAATGCAACAAGTATGTATACAATAGAAAATAAATGAATGAGTATTGAAAACTTTAAATAGACCTTATAGAAGTCAAGTAGGATGATGAACACTAGATTGTATAACCCCAATCAAGCCTTCAAAATTCAAAACCTATCAGAAAACCCTAAATATGTTTTCTGATTAATTCCTTGTTATAATCCCGAATCCAAGTTACAAACACCTTGAGTAGTCTTAGATAATCTTACAATGAACACTTGAATGCTTGGATTGCCTTGGTTGCAAAATTACAATGAAACCCTAAATGTTATATGTGTGCCGTGGGTTTAGAGGAGGGGGAAAGGGATTTTTGCTTGGATTTTGCTTGTAGAAATGTAAGAGTGTAATGGTGGACTAGGGCTTTCTTTATATAGTAACTTGGAAACTATGAAACAACCTTAAAGTGAAACCATGGGGGTGAATGGTTTAAGGACACAATTGTAAGAGCTCTCCTCCTCCCTAGGAGGAGGCCATGGCTCAAAGGAGGGGGAGTACAAGGGATTGGACAATTACTAGAAACATGGGTCCAAGGTACAAAGTGTAAGGATTTACAAGTTGTAAAGGAAGACTTAATAGGAATTAAATCATTTATTTCATGTGTAAAAGCTCATATCCGGTTTTAAGATGAAATAAGTGAGCAAAATAAATAATTTTTGAGTATTGGGTATAAACGTGGGTATTTGTTTAAGTGTAGATAGGTAAAGGTGCTTCCGGGTACGACCGAATGTAATTTATTGCGAAACGTAAGCGTTTTTACGTATCCATACAAAATTTAAATTATGAAAAGTTATAAATTATACTCCTAATAATCATATAACACTTGCTTGATGTAAACTTTAATTTGTTTGATGTCCGTTTACATTGAGCGTTGATTTTTAGTTTACGCGATTTAACTATAAGATAATAATTAAAAGCGAACGCGTAAAACTCTAAAAATAAATAATGATTTTATTAAAAGTTGTAAATAAACCTGAAAAAATGAGAAAATGTTCTCATTAGAAACGAAATACATTGGAAAAGAAATTCAACACAATGCAAGGGAAATTTATAATACAACACCAACAACATTCAATGCAAGCGAATTATAAATACAACATACTAATCGAAAATTAGTAATCATCTTCGGCTTCGCTGCTCAGCATATAATCATACGTGGTTCCCTCCCGGAGACATAGTGCCTTCGTGCTAGCATCTAGTGCAATTTCTTTATCGGATAGTGGAAAGGCTTTCATTTTGTTGACATCGGTCATCAAATGGACAACTTCTTCCAAAGTCTAAGGGTGTTTCAAGAGGGCATTTGTCTTGTTTACGCTCTTTAGCGTCCAAGTGATCCTTCAAACACATGCACATCTCTAAAGACGCCGGAGTGAGTCTTGTTCTTCGGATTGACAACACCCTTCCACTTGTTGAAAATGCGGATTCAGAAGCTACCGAAGAAGCTTGTACACTTATTATATCCATGGCCATGCGGGATAGAACGGGAAACATTGTTTCCTTTTCTTTCCAAAAACCTAAGACTTTATCAAAACTTGCAAACTCTTTGGGATGAAGATGTGTGACAAAATCCGAATTGACATATCGCTCATATTCGCTAGACATTGTAGGATCAGTAGTCCTTGCCTTTTTTTTGTATGTGCTTTTAAACCGTTTAGCAAACGGCTATACTTATTTCCGCCACTCTCCTTCGATGAAGTAGCCCCACCACTTGTTTGAGATGATTGAGTTGGGTTACCATATTTTGCATAATAAAGATTATACAAACCTTCTAAAGATTCTTTAAAAAACCTTTAGACTTAGATGCAAAAGTATCGTCAAAAAACTCCAAATCCGTACTTATCGACTCGATAAGAAAGTCTACCCCGTTTACATTAAAACATGGATTTAAAGCGGCTGCACAAGTAATTATCGGTGGCATGTGTTGAAAATACTTCCTAAGTTTTTTCTTCATTGGTTTAATCATACTTGACAATATTACCCCCACTCAAGGTTCTTATTCGCTTATACCGTATCATTGAAGAAAAATCTGTTGAAGTACTAATGGAGATGTTGGGTAGTAAACCCCCGATAAAATTTCTTGGCAGTGTTAACACTCAAGTAATTGGGTTAAATATGATTTACACTATGTCTTTTTGCCTAGGGACTTGTGATTTTTGGAGTTGCGATAACATTGACAACCCAACCTTCTTATTTATAATGAAATAAAATAGCACAAAGACTGTGAAGATAAGTATGTAGGTGGACAAGATCCATAAAAATAAGCATGTGAAGATAAGATAAGCATGGTGGGGGGGTCAAGTATCCAAAAAAAATCTGACATAAAGAAAAGCATGGTACAAGATTGAATAGCATTGGTTACAGTACAAGATTCGTCTAAAAAGAGTCTGAGGACTTGGAAGGAAATGATGTTTCACTTCCTTTTACCCAAAAAACGTACTTATAAAACAGAAAAACGCTATTTTGAGGCCCGAAACGACCCCGAAAGGCCAAAAAGTGACACAGCTCACAACAGAGTGGTGAGAGTGGTGAGCCTTGCAAGTTGGGTGTTTTGAGTAACCATACGATTTTTCAGCCAAACTACCCGCCACAGACAATTTGTTGCCGCTAAAATGAATTTCGTTGAGAAAAATAAAATTTCTTGCCGAAGTTTTAGCTCGTTGATCGCTCTCTATCGAAAACTCTCCTTCACGGGACATCTCACAATAAAAAAGCTAAATTCAAAAAAAAAACGGTTCGGGTTGAAACCGGTTTTTGGAAACCGGTTTTTCAAACCGGTTCAAAAACCCGGTATACAAACCGGTCAAAACCAAAAAAACCCAAACCGGTTCCAAACCGCCGATTTGGCCTCAAACCGAAACCGGTTTGGTCAAACCCGGTGTTGACCGGTTCGGTTTTCTTGGTTTCGAACGGTTTGTATACCGGGTTTTTGAACCGGTTTGAAAAACCAGTTTCCAAAAACCGGTTTCAACCCGAACCCTTTTTTTTTTTGAATTTAGCTTTTTTATTGTGAGAGGTCCCGTGAAGGAGAGTTTTCGATAGAGATGCGATCAACGAGCTAAACTTCGGCAAGAAATTTATTTTTCCAGGCAACAACATTCCTTTGCGTCTTTTGGCAACAATTTTCTGTGGCGGATTTGGCTGATGAAATGAAATTCGACGCAGGTGTTACTCAGAAACGGACCAACGGGCAAGGCTCACCACTCTCACCACTCTGTTGTGTAGCTGTGTCTTTTTTGACCTTTCGGGGTCGTTCGGGCCTACAATAATAGCGTTTATTCTGTTTCGCTCGCTCTCGCGCTCGCGTTTATGGGTTAAAAGGAAGTATACATCATTTCTTCCCATGTCCTCATACTCTTTTTGACGAATCTTGTACTGTACCAATGCTTATCTCTATCTTGTACCCATGCTTATCTTTATGGCAGTTTTTTTGGATCTTGTCCCCCCACATGCTTATCTTATCTTCACATGCTTATTTTTATGGATCTTGTCCACCTACATACTTATCTTCACAGTCTTTGTGCTATTTTATTTCATTATAAATAGAGAGGTTGTGTTTCAATGTTAATCGCAACTCAAAAATCACAATCCTAAGCAAAAAGAATAGGTGTAATCATTTTTAACCCAATTACTTGCAGTGTTTAACACTGCCACAGAAATTTTATTGGGGGTTTACTACCCAACATCTCCATTAGTACTTCAACAGATTTTCTTCATGAGTACGGTATTAAGCGAATATGAACTTGAGGGGGGTTATTGTCTTTGTATGATTAAACCAATGAAAGAAAAAACTTTATGAAAGTTATTTTCAAACACCATGCCACCGATAATTACTTGTGCAGCCGCTTTAAATCCATGTTTTAATGTAAACGGGGTAGACTTTCTTATCGAGTCGATAAGTACGGATTTGGAGTTTTTTGACGATACTTTTGCATCTAAGTCAAAAAGTTATTTTAAAGAATCTTTGGAAGGTTTGTATAATCTTTATTATGCAAAATATGGTAACCCAACTCAATCATCTCAAACAAGTGGTGGGGCTACTTCATCGAAGGCGAGTGGCGGAATAACGTATAGCGTTTGCTAACACGGTTTAAAAGCACATACAAAAAAAAGGCATAGGACTAATCTACAATGTATAGCGATTATGAGCGATAGGTCGATTCGGATTTGTCACATCTCATCCAAGAGTTTGCAAGTTTTAATGTCTTAGGTTTTTGGAAAGAAAAGGAAACAATGTTTCTCGTTCTATCCCGCATGGCCATGGATATAATAAGTGTACAAGCTTCTTCGGTAGCTTCTGAATTCGCATTTTCAACAAGTGGGAGGGTCTTGTTGTCATATCGAAAGACAAGAATCACTCGGCGTCTTAGATGATGTGCATGTGTTTGAAGTATACACTTGGATGTTACTAAAGAGGCGGTAAACAAGACCAACTGCCATCTTGATAACCCTTAGACTTTGAAGAAGGTTGTCTTTGATGCGAGGTGCAACAAAATGAAGCCATTCCACTATCCGATAAAGAAATTGCACTAGATGCTAGCAGCGAAGGCACTATGTCTCCGGGAGGACCACGGTATGATTATATGCTGAGCAGCGAAGCTGAAGATGATTACTAATTTTCGATTAGTATGTTGTATTTTTAATTCGCTTGCATTATGTTGTTGGTGTTGTATTTTAAATTTCCTTGCATTGTGTTGTATTTCTTTTCCAATGTATTTCGTTTCTAATGTGTAACATTTCTCATTTTCAGGTTATTTACAACTTTAATAAATTCCATTATTTATTTTTAGAGTTTTACGCGTTCGCTTTTAATTATTATCTTATAGTTAAATCGCGTAAACTAAAAATCAACGTTCAATGTAAAACGGACATCAAACAAAATTATAAGTTTTACATCAAAGCAAGTGTTATATGATTATTAGGAGTATAATTTATATCTTTCATAATTTATTTTTGGTTGGTTTACGTAAAACGCTTTTACGATTCGCAATAAAATTACAATCGGTCTTACCCTGGAAGCACCTTTACTATCGTACACTTAACAAATACCACGTTTATACCCAATACTCAAAATTATTTATTTTTGGCACTTATTTCATCTTAAAAAACGGGATATGTGCTTTTACACATGAAATAAATGATTTAAATTCCTATTAGGTTCTCTTCTTTTCAACTTGTAAATCTCATTACAATTTGTACCTTGGGACCCATGTTTCTTGTAATTGTCAATCCCTTGTACTCCCCCTCTTTGAGCGTGGCTCCTCTAGGGAGGAGGAGAGCTCTTACAATTTTGTCCTTAAACCATTCACTCCCATGGTTTCACTTTAAGGTTGTTTCATAGTTTCCAAGTTACTATATAAAGAAAGCCCTAGTCCACCATTACACTCTTACATTTCTACAAGCAAAATCAAAGCAAAAATCCCTTTCCCCCTCCTCTAAACCCACGGCACACATATAACATTTAGGGTTTCATTTTAATTTTGCAACCAAGGCAATCCAAGCATTCAAGTGTTCATTGTAAGGTTATCTAAGACTACTCAAGGTGTTGGGAAGCTTGGATTCGGGTTTAACAAGGAATTATCAAGGAAACATAATTAGGGTTTTGTTCTTGATAGGGTTTTGAATTTTGAAGGCTTGATTGGGGTTTACATCTAGTGTTCCATTCATCCTACTGAGGTCTATAAGGTCTGATTTAAAGTTTTCAATACTCATTACATTATTTTCTATTGTATAACATACTTGTTGCATTAGGTTATTCACCACTAGTTTCATTTTTTAATTCATTTAAAGTATTTGATGATTTTCATATGGGAACAAAGGACATGAAATTTAGAGGATAAATACATGTGATTTATACGGTACAAACTTGGTAAATAATGGTGCAAGATTCTTATATAAAATGATTGTAATTAACTTATAAATTGCAAACCCTAATTATATCTTATATACCTTACTGTTGGAATTCGAACCAAAGAACCCTATGTTTTATTTTTTATAAAAATAGTTGCTCTTTAACAAGGATCGTGAGCATGTAAGGAATCGAAAAACGGAATTATAACGAACACGTTATGGAATTTACAAGTTATATATAAGAAACTTTATAAAAACAAATTTATAAACTGGTGATGAACAGGTAAAAATTACTGGTTCATCAGAGATAAAATTCCATTAATGTAATATTTTGATAAAATTCCTTAATACGAACCTTCGGACATAAAGAACTCGAAAAACGGATTATTCGAAAAAAGTTACGTAGTTTACAACTGATATTATAATTAATTCTATAAAAACAATTTTTATAAACTGTTATGAATAGTAATTACTACTGTTCATCAGTGGTTTAAATTTTATAAATATAATATTTTGATAAATTTTCATAATACTAATCAAAGGACATAAGGATCTCGAGAAACGGTGGCTATAAAACGAAGAGTTATGATTTATACATGTTAACATATTAATTTTATAAAAATAATTTAATCTAAAACTGTGATGAACAGTAAAAGTTACTGTTCATCAGGGGTTTAAACTTTATAAATATGATATTTTGATAAATTATTTTAATACGGAAACGTGGACATAAGAAAAACGGTATAATAGGGGAGTTCGAATACGATAAGATATGACGTTTTAAAAACTCGCGCGCATTACTTTTAGTTTTGTACAATCTTTTATAAAAACCAATTAAATTTAATAATAAAATATCATTATTTAAACATACATTTCTACAAATGATGGTTAGTAAATAAAAATAATATTTCTCCCCTTACAGGAGTACAAGTATATACACTTTCATTTAACAAAGTACGAGTTAATTATTGTTTTAACTTTCAAATAATTATTTTAACTTTTAAAGAATTAATAAAAACTATTAGGTGGTGGTGTAGCTATACAACATGTGATGTTTTATTTATATGAAATACATTATACTCATACGACCTATAATTAATTAGGTTGCATTCAAATTGCCGAGGCGATTCACTCATTTGATTTAGATAATCAATCATTCACTTACGGTGAGTTCATAGCCCCGCTTTTACACAATTATATTGTTTTACAACTTTGGGGTGAGAAACATGCATTGTTTTACATTTGGACGCAAGTACTCTTTTAAACATATTACGAGTTGGCCTAAGTAGCGAAACCCACTATTGCCCACTTTCATGAACTGTCAATTGCTAGTTAGCGAGCGCGAATGTTATGAATAGATCTATTTGGGATTGACATCCCCGTTCGGGTGAGTAGCGCTCATCGGTTTCGACAGTACTGAAACAACGAACGTATACATGTCGGAACAATTTGGATGTTGCGGGTTGAACATCTACATGGGCACATTTAGTGCATTAAATTGCATACATATATGTCGAGCTTCGGTGTCATGAACTTAGTGCACTCGTAATTACTTTTAAGATATTGTATGTGTTACATGTCTTACATTGGAAATCTTGTGGTCCTATTTTATACATTTACTAAACCTGTGAATTCACCAACTTTATGTTGACGTTTTAAAGCATGTTTTTCTCAGGTCAATAAGGTACGAGAAACAAGGATACATTGGTGGTCATCATTTTGGAGTCATTACTATAAAGATTTGGATGCATTACATTTTGGGAATATTTGTTATGTCTTAAAATCTTTACTTTTCATGGATGAACTATTTAAGCTTCGGCTATTGTAACAAACAAGTCTATTTAAGCCAATGTATCAATTTTAACGACTCATATAGAGGTCGTTCTCATATCTTGTGCTATTGATCTATGAAGTAACACTCGCCAACCCATATTTCCGCTGCGACCCATTTTGGGGGTGTTACAGATTGGCATCAAGAGCCTAGGTTATAGAGAACCAGGTCAAATGTTTTTACTTGGACTATAACCATTTTCAAACACTGCATCATACAAAAGTTTTTCACGGGACACATACACTATTGAGTTGCATTAGTTGGTTATGCTATATGTTTTCATGACATGTATACATGTTTATATTATACTACATATATACTATAATGGTCTTATATAATATGCTTATATAAGTTTATTTATCTTCCTGCAGTCATGTCTTCTGCATCATCCGCTGTCACCTATACCTCTGTGTACACTGACTCCGAACCAGGGAGAGTCTTTTGGGGAGCCGATGAGGAGATATCCGATGGAGGTGTACCACGAGTCATCGTATTAGGATACGATGGACTTCCCATGCAGCCAGTAGACCCACCATCCCCTGACTATGTGCCTGGACCTGAGCACCCAATGTGCCCGGTCCTGAGCACCCACCATCACCCATTGAGATACCATTTGTACCCGAGCCTGAGTACCCCGAGTACTTAGTACCTTCGGAGGATGAGGCACCCATGGAGGACCAGCCTCTACCCGCTGATGCTTCACCCGTAGCCCTATCACCAGGCTATGTACCTGATTCTGATCCAGAGGAGGATCCAGAGGAGGACTCCGAGAAGGAGCATGCTGATTACCCTGCTGATGGAGGGGATGGAGATGATGATCCCTCCGATGATGACACTGATGATGATGATGATGATGATGACGAGGAGCCTTTCGAGGATGACGAGGAGGAGGAGGAGCACCTAGCTCTGGCCGACTCTTCGGTTATACCTGTTGTTGACCCTGTTCCCTCGGCTGGGGATACAGAGCCGTTTGAGACTGATGAGTCTGCACCCACACCTAGACCACCTTAGATCAGGATTCCCTTTGCCCAGACATGTCTCCGTAGGGCACGGAAGAGTGTCAGATCTGAGCCACCGATGTCGGCATCCATAGAGGCATGCATTGTTGAGCATGCTGTCGCACCTATACCACCACTACCTGTTGTATCTTCACCATTACCCTTACCATCACCACTCACTACTAGCCCTATTGATACAGGAGCACCATTAGGCTATAGGGCAGCCGGGATTCGGATAAGAGCTTCAGATGCATCACCACCATTATCACTTCCACCTACTTCCCCCAGGACTGATATTCCTGAGGCAGAGATGCCGCCTCGGAAGAGAGCTTGTCTTACTACTCCCGCTCCCGGTTACGAGATCGGGGACAGTTTGGCGGCTGGTGCCGCGAGACAGCCAGGACCTACTCCAGAGGTTGACACTTGGGATGAGATTGTTGAGGCCATGATGGAGATAGCACCGACCACCTTGGAGGGGGTCGACCAGAGAGTGACAGAGCTTGATACTACTGTTAGGCAGAGGACTGAGGAGTTCGAGATACGATTTGAGGAGGCACATGATGACCGGGCTTACTTGGGAGCCCTAGTCAACATACTATACAAAGATAGACTACAACACCGCCGCACAGCTTTGGCTATAGATAGAGAGGCTGTATATGCTCGTATAGCATGGACTAGTTCTGAGGAGAGGAGTGCAGCCATAGAGGCACATGTTAGGACACTGGAGGCACAGGTTGCCACGTTGATTACTCAGACCACATCACTTCAGACTCAGTTGACTACAGCGCTTGGACGTATTGCGACACTAGAGGCTAGAGACCCAGAGCCCCAGGATGGACCAGCTGAGGCTGGCAGCAGCAGTTAGTCATGCATCATTTGTAGCTATCCTGTATAGCCTATTAAGTTTTATGGGTTACTCCCAGCTAATAGGCTGTAAGGACTTTTGTTTTATCTTTTTAGCTATCATTGTATGGCGTGTTAAGTATTATGGGTGATCCCCAGCTAACACCGCCTTAGGTCCATATTTTCAGTTTTTGTATCTCATTGTACTGAACATGTTGTAATCAGGACCATCATTTATGATTATCGATGTTGTTGTGTATGAATGTTGATTTATTTATGTCATTGTTGATTTCACTTTCAGTTGTATATTTCGCTGTGGATTGTGATCTCATTTTATTTATTATGCATATGTCACGTTACGTTTATGATTGTGTGAAACCTGACGTGTATTATATTCCTTGTGATTTTGAAGAAAATGTTACCAACAAGAAGAGCCACGAGGACAACACCCGCCACCACAACCAATCCTACCACAACTGTCACTGAGGCTCAACTCCAAGCCTTAATTGATCAAGGCGTTGCTGCTGCTCTAGCAGAACGCGATGCAACAGGAAGCATAGATGGTGATAACAGACATAGTTCAGGAAAACGGCGGAAGAAGGAAGTGCCATACTCAACGAGACTGCACTTACACTGACTTCTTGAGTGCCAGCCCATAAAACTTCAAGGGCACTGAAGGAGTCGCGGCCTGACCATGGGCAGAAAAAGATGGAATTTGTTTTCTCTTATCAGCAACTGTGCTATTAAATGTCCGGTGAAGTTGCATGTGTGTACTCTCCAAGGAAGTGCCTTGACGTGGTGGAACTCACACGTGAGGGCTGTCGGACAAGATGTTGCATACACAATGCCATGGACGGCCTTGAAAAGGATGATAACAGATAAATATTGCCCCAGGGGCGAGATCAAAAAGCTGGAATCTGAGTACTGGAACTTAAAAGTGAGAGGTACTGATTTGATAACTTACAATCAACGATTCCAAGAGTTGGCACTCATGTGTGATAGAATGTTCCCTGAGGAATCAGCTAAAGTGGAAAGGTATGTCGGTGGTCTTCCCGACATGATTCATGGTAGTGTTAAGGCATCCAAGCCTCAGTCAATGCAAGAGGCTATTGAATTTGCTACTGAAATGATGGACAAAAAGATGATCACTGCAGCTGAACGCCAAGCAGAAAATAAGAGGAAAATTGAAGAAACTCCAAGGAACACCCAAAACCAACAACAACCATTCAAAAGAAACAATGTGGCACGGGCTTACACTGCTGGGCCTGGAGATAAGAAACCTTATGGAGGAACCAAACCTCTATGTACCAAGTGTAATTATCACCATGATGGGCCATGCACTCTAAAGTGCACTAACTGCAAAAAGCTTGGTCACTCAGCCCGTGACTGTAAGGTTCGACCTACTGCTAACAACAACAACAACCAGAGGACCCAAGGACGACAACGAGTCTATCACTTGCTTGACGTGTGGTAGTGCAAGTCACTACAAGGTGTCTGCCCAAAACTGAAGAATGGAAATCAAGGGAATCGGGCTGAATGGGCAATGCTGTTAGCAAAGAGTTATGTTGTGGGCTACTGCTGGAACTAACCCGAACTCAAAAGTTGTCACGGGGTCGTTCCTCCTAAAAATAACCGTTATGCTTCAATACTATTTGACACTGGTGACGATAGGAAGTTTCATATCTACTGAATTTAGTTCTTTGATTGATATATCCCAACTACATTAGACACCATGGTATTCATGTTGAGTTAGTGACTGGTTGAAAATTTGGGTTATACACTTATACGGGGTTGCACTCTATATTTCTAAATCATCCATTCAATATCGGACTGATGCCCGTAGAGATGGTAGTTTTGACGTCATTATCGGGTATGGACTGGTTAGCTAAAATTTATGCCGTAAATCGTTTGTGATGAGAAAACTTGTTCGTGTTCCCTTTGGAGACAACGGACTTTAATTTTTCATGGTGTCTGAAAAGCAACAAGAGGTCTCGAGTCCCGATTGAACTATCCATTCTCGTGCACCAAGCACAAAAGTATTTGCTGAGGGATGCCTATCTTTCTAGCACAGGTTACTATGAAAAAGGCGGAAGACAAGTCGAAGGAGAAGCAACTTGAAGAAGTACCAATAGTTCAAGACTTTCCTGAGGTATTTCCCGAGGACTTGCCGGGTATTCCACCAACCCGCCAAGTGGAATTTCAGATCGATCTGGTACCTGGTGCTGCACCAGTAGCACGGGCACCTTATCGACTGGCTCCATCCGAGATGAAGGAGTTGTCGGACCAATTAAAAGAACTTTCCGACAAAGGCTTTATAAGACCCAGTTCCTCACCTTGGGGAGCTCCGGTCTTGTTTGTCAAGAAGAAGGACGGATCCTTCCGGATGTGCATAGATTACCGGGAATTGAATAAGCTAACGGTAAAGAAACCGTTATCCGGCTTCCAAGGATGATAGCTGTTCGATTCAACTACAAGGTTCGAGTTATCTACCAAGATCGACTGAGGTGGGTTATCATCAACTAGAGTTCGTAAAGGAGATATTCCAAAGACGGCATTCAGAACTCGATATGGTCAATATGAGTTCCAAGTTATGTCGTTTGGTTTGGCTTATGCACCTGCTGTATTTATGTTATCTATCATGAATCGGTGTGCAAAACCATACCTAGATAATTCGTAATTGTCTTTATCGATGACATTCTGATTTACTCGAAGAACAAGCAAGAGCATGCAGAGCACCTAAAGTTAATCTTGGAGTTGCTTAAGAAGGAACAGTTGTATGCCAAATTCTCTAAATGTGAATTCTGGATCCCTAAAGTTCAGTTCCTTGGTCATGTGATCGACGTTCAAGGGCATTCATGTAGATCTGCCAAGATTGAATTCCGTTAAAGATGGGTCATCTCTAAGTCTGCAAGGAGATTGTCAAATTTTGGCCTAGCAGGCTACTACCGAAGATTCATTGAAGGATTCTCAAGAGCGCCAAGCAAATAACTAAGCGACTCAAAGAAGATCAAGTTTGAATGGAGTGACAAGGCAGAAGCAAGCTTTCATTGATAAAGCGAAATGTTGAGTAGTGCACCAATTCTAGGTTACCCGAAGGAAACGAAGACTTCATCGCGTACTGTGAGCTTCAATCAAAGGGTTGGGCGCAGTGGCTAAGCAAAGAGAAAAAGTGATTGCTTATGATCACGACAAAACTAAAGATTCATGAGGAAAAATTACACCACTCATGATTTAGAGTTAGGCGCAGTAGTATTCGCTCTAAAGATCTGGAGGCATTATCTGTCCGGGACAAAATGTACAGTGTTCACTGACCACAAAAGTTTGCAACACATCCATGACCAGAAGGAGTTGAACATGAGACAGCGCCGATGGTTGGAATTGCTTAGTGATTATGATTGCGAAATCCGCTATCAACCAGGAAAAGCATATGGTAGTGGCCGATTGCATTGAGCAGACAAAGAACGAGTAAAGCCATTGCGGGTTCGGGCCTTAGTTATGACTATCGGTTTGGACCTTCCCAAGCGGATTCTGGAGACTCAGATTGAGGCAAGGAAACCAGAAAACCTCAAGTCTGAAGATGTAGGAGGTATGTTGATTGAGAATTCGAAGGACCCAAAAAAACCAGGAAGGAAAATTGACCACAGAGGGATGGGGACAATGGTTCCTAAACAACAGAGTTGGTTGACGCGCTTTGGTGTTCTAAGGACTCTGATTATGCATGAGTCTCAAAGTCGAAATATTCTGTTCACAGGGTTCGATAAAATTGTAACAGGTTCTTTGTATTTAATAGTTTAATATTAAGAATTTTTATATAATATAACTTCTTTTCAGAAATATATACCGAATTTCACATGCAAGCAACTTTACTGGTGGCTCTTACAGAAGCTGACACGTGACTCGTATGTCAGCAAGTGTTTGACGTGTTTAGAGTCAAAGCCGAACACCATAACCATCTGGCTTACTGGTTACAACCAGAGATTCCTCAATGGAAATGGAGAATTATCACTATGGACTTGTCACCAAACTACCAATGAACGCTAAAGTGGAATACAGACACCATATGGGTAATTGTAGACCGACTCACTAAGTCTGCACACTTTTTACCAATGAGGGAAACTGACCCTATGGACAAATCTAGCAAAAACTATACTTGAAAGAGTTGGTCACAAGGCAGGATACAAGTCTCGATCATTGCGATCGGTGACCCCCTGGTTTACATCAAACTTCTGGAGGTCATTTCAGAAAAGTATGGGTACTCGGTTGGATATGAGTACGGCATACCATCCGGAGACTGATAGACAAAGCGAAAGGACCATACAAACTCTTGAGACATGTTAGCGCTTGCGTGATAGACTTTGGGAATGGTTGGGAAGGACACTTACGCTGATTGAATTTCGTATATCAACAGCTACCATGCTAGTATTAAAGCTGCCTCATTCGAGGCACTTCTAGGCAGAAAGTGTAGGCACCTTGTGTGTTGGCCGAAGTAGGAGATGCTCGGCTCACGCGTCCAGAATTTGTTCTATTTAACACGAAGAAGATGACCAAATTAAGTCAGAGAATGCAAGTGCTCGTGATCGCCAAAAGAGTTACGCCGATGTGAGGCGTAAGCCTCTAGAGTTTCAAGTTGGTGATCGTGTTATGTTGAAGGTTTCACCTTGGAAAGGGGTCGTATGTTTTGGAAAACGGGGAAAGTTAAACCCGAGGTATATCGGACCTTTCAAGGTGTTAGAGAAAGTAGAAACCGTTGCTTATAGACTCTGAAACTACCACAACAGTTAAGCGGGTTCATAGCACACTTCATGTATCCAATCTAATGAAGTGTTTATCTGACGAGCCAAATGTCGGTTCCGTTTGATGTATACACATTGGATGATAAACTCCATTTTGTTGAAGAACCGGTGGAAATCTTGGAGCGTGAGATCAAGAAGCTAAGGCGAAGTCGTATTCCTATCATCAAAGTTCGATGGAACTCCAAGAGAGGTCCAGAGTTCACGTGGGAACGCGAAGATCAGTTCCGGGAAAAGTATCCACACCTCTTCACAAAAACCACACCCTCGAAGAATGTTGCATCTTGAGCCTTGGGACAAGGCTCTCCTAACGGGTGGAGACTGTAACATTTCTCATTTTTAGGTTATTTTCAACTTTAATAAATTCCATTATTTATTTTTAGAGTTTTACGCGTTCGCTTTTAATTATTATCTTATAGTTAAATCGCGTAAACTAAAAATCAACGATCAATGTAAACGGACATCAAACAAATTAAAGTTTACATCAAGCAAGTGTTATATGATTATTAGGAGTATAATTTATAACATTTCATAATTTATTTTTGTTGGTTACGTAAAACGCTTACGTTTCGCAATAAATTACATTCGGTCGTACCCGGAAGCACCTTTACCCATCTACACTTAAACAAATACCCACGTTTATACCCAATACTCAAAATTTATTTATTTTTCCTCACTTATATCTTTCTAAAACCGGATATATACTTTTACCCTTGAATTAAATCATTTAATCCTTATTAATTCTTTTTACAACTTGTAAATCCTTACACTTATGTACCTTGGACACTAATTCCTAAAGATTGTCTAATCTTGGTACCCCTTGGTGTCCTTGGTGCCCTTTTGCCGAATCCCTTGCCTAGGGAGGAGGAGAGGTCTCTTACAACTTGTCCTTAAACCATCTAAGCTTCCATGGTTTCATTTAGCTAGTTTATGGTTTTCCAAGTTGCTATATAAAGCAAGCCCTAAGTCCTTAATACTCTTACACACTCATTCAAGAAAAATCAAAGCAAATACTCTCTCATTTGGACTCAAAACCCACGGCACACTCTAAACTTTTAGGGTTTCATTTTAATTTTGCAACCAAGGTATTCCAAGCATTCAAGTGTTCAATCTAAGGTTACCTAAGACTACTCAAGGTGTTGGGAAGCTTGGATTCGGGTTTAACAAGGTTTTATCAAGAAAAAAATAAGACGGGAACGACCCCATGAAATCGATGCCCCACACGTCAAAGATTTCGCAAACTTGGATGGAATTTTAAGGCATTTCATCACTTTGTGGAATTTTTCCTTGACGCTAACAAGTGTCACATCGGGTGACCAAGTCATGGGCATCTCGGTAAATCGTGGGCCAATAAAATCCTGAGTCAAAAACCTTTTTGGCGGTGTAGTTGGCACCGTAATGTCCCCCGGTGGGTCCACTATGGCAAGCTGTGAGGATGTCAACAGCTTCTTGGCCTGCAACACACCACCGGATCATTTGATCCGCACATATTTTGAACAAGAAGGGGTCGTCCCAAAAGTAGTGTTTAACATCCTTGAAAAACTTGTTCTTTTGTTGGGGCGACATCCCTTTAACAATGAAATTCCCCGCGTGGTAATTTGCATAATCGGCAAACCACGGGGTACTTGAGTCACCACGAAAAGTCACCATATTAAGTGTCTCAAGAGGAAACTTTTCGTTTACCTCCTTTGGGTCGAGCACATTTTCATACGGATTTTCTAATCGGGAAAGATGATCGGCCGCGAGATTCTCGGCTCCTTTTGTGTCAATTACTTTGAATGTGAACTCTTGAAGGAGGAGAACCCACCGGAGCAATCTCGCCTTGGAATCTTTTTAGCAAAGAGATATTTTAGGGCGGAGTGATCAGTATACACTATGCTTTTGTTCAAGACGAGGTAAGATCGGAATTTTTCAAAGGCACACACCATGGCTAACATTTCTTTCTCCGTCGTGGTGTAATGTGATTCTGCCTCGTTCATTGTTTTACTAGCATAGTGTATAGGCCTAAAGTGTTTTTCATGACGTTGCCCCAAGACTGCACCTATGGCAAAGTCGTTTGCATCGCACATAAGCTCAAAGGGTAGGTCCCAGTCTGGGGCAATCAAGATTAGAGCTTCGATAAGTTTTTTCTTTAATGTTTCAAAAGCTTGAATACATTCATTGGAGAAGATGAACGGAGTATTCTTCTCAAGAAGATGAGTCATCGGTCAAGAGATTTTGGAAAAATCCTTAATGAACTATCGGGAAAAACCGGCATGACCGAGAAAACCCTGAATACCCTTAACGGTGGTAGGATGAGGTAGCTTAGCAATCACATCGACTTTGGCTTTATCGACCTCAATCCTTTTTTTAGAAATCTTATGGCCAAGGACAATGCCTTCCTTTACCATAAAATGACTATTTTCCCAATTTAGACAAAGATTGGTGTCTTCACATCTTTGAAGCATCTTGTCTACACGAGAGAGGCAATTTTCGAATGAATTCCCAAAGACCAAAAAGTCGTCCATAAATACTTCCATCGTTTTTTCGATCATATCATGAAAGATAGCCATCATACACCTTTGGAACGTGCCCGGTGCATTGCATAAACCAAAAGGCATGCGACGGTAGGCGAACGTTCCGTAAGGACACGTGAATGTTGTCTTTTCTTGATCATGAGGGTCGATGGGAATTTGAAAGTAACCCGAGAAACCATCGAGAAAACAATAGTACTCGTTTCCCGCTAATCTCTCAAGCATTTGATCCATAAATGGTAGTGGAAAGTGGTCTTTACGACGGTGTGCGCTCATTTAACTCATTTTCATCATTTTCAACAACAGTAAAGCCACCCTTTTTTGGTACGCAATGTACGGGGCTTACCCAAGGACTATCTGAGATCGGGTAAATTAATCCGGCGTCAAAAAGTTTTTCAACCTCCTTTTTGATGACATCGTGGATTTTTGGATTCAACCGTCTATGGCGTTGAACCGCCGGTTTGTAGTCCTCTTCTATTAGAATCTTGTGAGTACAAAATTCCGGGTTAATACCCTTGATGTCGGAGAGTTTCCAAGCGATGGCTCGCTTGTGTGACTTCAAAACCTTTATGAGAGCGGCTTTTTCCTCGACACTCAAATCTTTAGCAATTATGACGGGCAACTTGTCGTTACCTTCCAAAAATGCGTATTCGAGATGAGGAGGTAAGTCCTTGAGTTTGACTTCGGGAGGTTCATCAATTGAAGATTTATCATTTTTAGCTTCACAAACTTTTAGTTCTTTTTGAATTTCAGGCAAATAATTTCCTTGAGTGGGAGGGGGTAATGATGGATCATCATTGAGAAATGATTCAAGAAGAAGAATATCCCCCTCCGGGTCATAGTAAGAGTCATCAACTTCCGGTGAAGTTAGATCATCTTCAAGAGCGAGGAAAGCATCGACTTCCTCGAGAAGAAAATCACTATCCCCGAAGGGAGTGAGAGTCGAAGAAGAGGTAGAAATGATCGGGTCATAGTAAGGAGTAGGATTGCCACTCGCGATCACATCGGAGAAACCGAGAACTTCTTAAGAATACTCCTCACAAGCCATTTCAATGACGTCGATTCGGTTCGCCGTCATATCATCGTAATTAGAGGAGTATCTCGAAGTTTGATCAAGATTGAATGTTACGGCTTCTTTTCCAACACGAAGAGTTAATTCTCCTTCGTAAACATCAATCAAAGCACGTCCGGTCTTTAAGAAGGATCTCCCGAGAATTAGGGGGACTCGGGGATCGGCATCAAAGTCTACGACTACAAAGTCGGCCGGGAATTTGAACTTTCCTACTTTTAGGTAGACATCTTCGGCGATACCGATCGGTTGGGTAATCGAACGGTCCGCAAGTTCAAGAGTCATACAAGTAGGAGTGAGCTCTGGAAGAGAAAGTTTTTTCCACACGGATAATGGCATGAGATTTATGCTAGCGCCAAGATCGGCCAAGGCTAAGCATTCATCCATTCCGGGAAAATCACACGGTATTAGAAATTTGCCGGGGTCTCCAAGTTTTTCGGGTAACTTGTTGAGGATAACCGCCGAACAATGCTCATTCAAAGGAGTTCTAGCCATTTCACTTAATTTTTCTTTGTTTCCAATTAAAGCTTTAAGAGTCGAGGCAAATTTTGGCATAAGAATCAAAGCATCCGTTAAGCTAATTTCGAAACTCAAATCTTTAAAGATTTCGTAGAATTTCTCAATTTGGTCGTTAGCTTTTTCACGGCGCCTTTCATCATTACGTCTCGAAGGATACGGAATTGACGGTTTCAAGTTAGGCATCGGAGCACTAACGGGAGCAACAACGGGCTCAGAATTTGGTACTTGAGGTTTCCTTGAGTGGGAGGGGGTAATGATGGATCATCATTGAGAAATGCTTCAAGAAGAAGAATATCCCCCTCCAGGTCATAATAAGAGTGATCAACTTCCGGTGAAGTTGGATCATCTTCAAGAGCGAGGAAAGCGTCGACTTCCTCGAGAAGAAAATCACTATCCTCGAAGGGAGTGAGAGTCAGAGAAGAGGTAGAAATGATCGGGTCATTATAAGGAGTGGGATTGCCACTCGCGATCACATCAAAGAAACCGAGAACTTCTGGAGAATACTCCTTACAAGCCATTTCAATGACGTCGATTCGGTTCGCCGTCATATCATCATAAGTAGAGGAGTATCTCGAAGTTTGATCAAGATTGAATGTTACGTCTTCTTTTCCAACACGAAGAGTTAATTCTCCTTCGTAAACATCAATCAAAGCACGTCCGGTCTTCAAGAAGGATCTCCTGAGAATTAGGGGAACTCAGGGATCGGCATCAAAGTCTATGACTACAAAGTCGGATAGGAATTGGAACTTTCCTACTTTTACGTAGACATCTTCGGCGATACCGATTGCTTGAGAAATCGTTCGGTCCGCAAGTTCAAGAGTCATACAAGTAGGAGTGGGAGTGAGCTCCGGAAGAGAAATCTTTTTCCACACGGATAATGGCATGAGATTAATGTTAGCGCCAAGATCGGCCAAGGCTAAGCACTCATCCATTTCGAGAAAATCACACAGGATGAGAAATTTGTCGGGGTCTCCAAGTTTTTCGGGTAACTTTTTGATGAGAACCGCCGAGCAATGCTCATTCAACGGAGTTCTATCCATTTCCCTTAATTTTTCTTTGTTTCTAATCAAACTCTTAAGTGTCGAAGCAAATTTAGGAATGAGAATTAAAGCATTTGCAAAGCTAATTTCGAAATGAAAATCTTGAAAGATTTGGTAAAATTTCTCAATTTGATTGTTAGATTTTTCGCAGATCTTTTGGTCATTAAGTCTAGACGGATATGGAATTAATGGTTTCGGGTTAGGCTTCGGAGCACTAACGGGAGCAGCAACGGGCTAGTACAAAATACGGGTTAATACCCGTGATGTCAGAGAGTTTTTTCAAGCGATGGCTCGCTTGTGTGACTTCAAAAAACCTTTAAGAGAGTGGCTATTTTACTCGACACTAAGTCTTTAGCATTTTATGGCTGGTAAATTGTTGGGCAGGCTTTGCATCTTTGGCTTCTTTTGTGCTCTTCCGTTCCTCGTGTCTGTGTTTACCCGTTTTTGACGGTTTTCTTGTGATTTTTGATATATCCATACCTGCACACACAAAAACAAGTATATTTTTGCCATTTTAAATATGTTTTAGTCATTTAGGGTCATTTTTGGTGTTAACGGATATGTGTGTTTTACACCTATCAATCCCCCTCCGAGTCATAGTACGAGTCATCAACTTCCGGTGAAGTTGGATCATCTTCAAGAGCGAGAAAAGCATTGGCTTCCTCAAGAAAAAGAAAATCACTATCCCCAAAGGGAGTGAGAGTCGGAGAAGAGGTAGAAACGATCGGGTCATAGTAAGGAGTGAGATTGCCACTCGCGATCACATCAGAGAAACCGAGAACTTCTTGAGAATACTCTTCACAAGCCAATTCAATGACGTCGATTCGGTTCGCTGTCATATCATCGTAATTAGAGGAGTACCTCGAAGTTTGATCAAGATTGAATGTTACGGCTTCTTTTCCAACACGAAGTGTTAGTTCTCCTTTGTAAAAATCAATCAAGGCACGTCCGGTCTTTAAGAAGGATCTCTCAAGGATTAGGGGACTCGGGGATCGGCATCAAAGTCTACGACTACGAAGTCGGCCCGGAATTGGAACTTTCCTACTTTTACGTAGACATCTTTGACGATACTAATCGGTTAAGTGATCGAACGGTCTGCTAGTTCAAGAGTCATACAAGTAGGAGTGAGTTCCGAAAGAGAAAGACTTTTCCACACGGATAATGGCATGAGATTTATGCTAGCGCCAAGATCGGCCAAGGCTAAGCACTTATCCATTCTGGGAAAATTACACGGTATTAGAAATTTGTCAGGGTCTCCAAGTTTTTTGAATAAATTGTTGAGGATGACCACCGAGCAATGCTCATTTAAAGGAATTCTAGCCATTTTACTTAATTTTTCTTTGTGTCCAATTAAGGCTTTAAGAGTCGAGGCAAATTTTGGCATAAGAATCAAAGTATCCGTGAGGCTAATTTCGAAACTCAAATCTTTAAAGATTTCATAGAATTTCTCGATTTGTTCGTTGGCTTTTTTACGGCGTCTTTTATCATTACGTCTCGAACGATACGGAATTGACGATTTCGGGTTAGGCATCAGAGCACTAACGGGAGCAACAACGGGCTCAGAATTTGGTACATGAGGTTGAACTTGGAAAACCGGAGGTTGAACTTGGACAACCGGAGGTTGGACGTCTTTGCTACTTCCGTTATTAGTAGGAGGCACCGTGTCCTTTGTCACCTCAGTTTCACGTTCCACTACTTTAGGAGGAGAAGAAAAAGTAGTATGAATAGTGGGTCCTTGATAAGCAAAACCGCTTCGGGTGGTAATACCCTTCAAATCTACCTTCGGGTTAGTAATGGTATTACTAGGGAGTGTACCTGAACCCGAAGTAGAAGCGGTATTGGAATTCACAAATTTGGAAAGCATGTCCGTTAAATTGGTCATTTGATTTTGCAAGTTTTGATTTTGATTTTGCATATTTCTCATCACTGCATCATTAGCTTTGACGTAGTTTTGAAAGTTATCCTTCGACACACCTTGTGTTTGCGGAGCCAGAGCTTGGTAAGGTAGAGCTTGGTGAACCGAGGGTTGATTAATCGGAGGTCGGTAAATTTGGCCTTATTTGTAATTAGTCCCCCGGTTTTGGTTGTAACGGTTTTGATTATTTCCTTGGTTTTGTTGAACGGGAGGAAAACCGGGAGGTCGAATTTGATTTGCAATCGGGGCTCGGTAACCGGTATTTCCTTGCTTGTAGTTAACCGCGGCGGCTTAGGAGACGTATTCTTGAATATTGTCACGATAAACGTTGCCATCGGCGGCGGGACAATTTCGATAAGAATGAGCACCACCGCAAGTTACACAACTTTCCTCGACCGCTTTTACGGGAGCGGGAGCTTGGGGGCTATTAGATTATCCATAAAATTTCTTTCGAGGATCAATAGAATATGATAATTCATTCTGGATTTGCAGCTACTTCTCTCCTCCTGAAGGAATTATCCTTCTTCTATATCCCGTATATGTGCATTTAGGTGGAGTAATTTGCACAAGAAAAAACTAAAATGGGATATGTGTAGTTTATAACCAAAACCAATTATAAAATGGAGGATTTATAATAACATATTGGCATGATGCTAATTTTGTTGTTGTGCATATTATAATATGGCCCCATACAACAACACAAGTTTTTCTCTCATTTTCATTTAATAATTTAGAAGTAATTCATCGCATATTCATGATGAAATACTTACTCTGGAATGTTAGGCTCACATTGAGCTATTAATCATGCAAACTTGAGGTTGCGATTTAATGACCATTTAGACGATGCATCGATTTTAAACTCTAAATGGTTCATACAATGGATTTGTATGCCTACATATATCCATTTGTTTTCTTTCCAGATAATTGAGGAATTGAGTCCCCATTCTAGTTGATAGATTAATAATCAACTTCTTTTGAGAGATAACAACATTATATTGAAGAATCTTACTCTTCTATAGTTTCACATCATTAATGACTCGGGATGGTGTAACCGGTCATGCCAAAATTATTGTTCATAAACTTATGTTATGGCTATGATTAGCTTTTACTAATCTTTATATAATGCATGTCGAGGAAGATACAAAAGAATATAATGTATCCTTAATATTTAACTTCGTTCCTCATGCCAATTTTATATTTCTTTTACGGAGCAAAATGTGCTAGCATAGATTCTTAAATCTATGAATAGTGTGTAATATCTTTGACACACTTGTATTTTGCATACATCACATTGCATTTTTGCATAAATAGCATTTTTGTTTGCTCATTTCTTATTTTATTTTGCCACTACTAGTGGTTTGTCATTGTCATATTACCTCGACCATATCATTACATTATTACATTCAGTTGAGGGAATGAAGATTTTATATTTTCCATTATATCACATATCACTTAAGACATGAACTTCTTATCATGATCATTTTAATTACATTCATTAAGGGTATAAAGTTATTTATGTTGATCATTTTCATCACATTCAATGAGGGAATGAATCTATTTCATCACATTACAAGAGAGGGAATGGAGATATATTACGTTGATTGACTCATCTTTAATCTTACAAACTTGAGGTTGCAAAACATGTTCTTTGAATTAAATCGATAAATAATTATTTCAACCAGGTCCATTAATCACGATTTCTACAGATCATCTGTATGAGTCACATTTAGTTGAGTGAAGGGAGCAAATTTAGTTAAACGGGTTTATCTGTGTTTCTTTAAAGCATACCATTGCTTTATTTAAAGAAACTCATATCAAAGCATCGTTCTCGATATATGAGCATATACGAGGCATTAACCATCTCATCGCATATTTTCTTGTTATCATTCAGAGGTAATACTCAATATTGCGAAAAATGTGCTCGCATTTACGAGATTTTTTTTTTTTTTGCTTTTGATGGTCAAATCTTTCATTTAGATTTTGACATACATATAACGGATCTTTCACCGTTAGATATTATCTTTTAATTCAAATCTAACACAAAAATTATGAGACCGAACTCGCTTATACTTTTTATTTATTTATGCATCTTGAGGTGCATATAATTATAGCGAGATTTAACGAGTCTTTATTCGTTAAGTATTCTCTTAATAGATCATCATGAAAAGACGATGGGGGGAATACCAGTATTGTGGCACACTTTGTAAGAGGGCTTTATTTTTCAGCTTTGATTGATTATCCCCAAAGTTAGATAGAACTCAGCATGAAAAGTCCAAGGGAGATGGTTTTTTTTCCCGATATGTCAAGAACATTAAAATCAATATTTGAAAGCTTTAAATTTAACATACTACATAAAAATAACAAAAGTATCATTTAGCAAAGATTGCATATATCACCATATACGGATTTTTTTTTCTTCATATATCACAAACATTTTACGAATCTTATTAAGAGATTATACACCACTTATACAAGTCGTACAAAAAATCAATTTCAAATTTATGTAATTTTAAAGCATTGTGTTTTACGCCATTAACATTTTTATTGAAGACTAATCATAAATTAATATGATTAAAAATGCAACGCATATTAAACACATACTTTCGAGTTCATGCAACACATATATAACATAGAGTTGTATAGATAGATAGTAAAAAAATATACTATATACACATCCAAACTAAAAATAAATAGATGCATCACATTCCATTAAAGCAACATATCTAATCTTGATTATATTACGATATTGATATATGTTGTTAGTTGTGTTCATGCCTATTTTTTCTTCTTTAAAATCTTTACGAAATTCAATAGACATAATAATATGATTAGAATACTTCCACTTCATAAAGAAATACAAATACAAACACAATTGATTCAGAAAAGATATACAAAAGACATGCAATATTCATTGTAAATGCATATAGTTTACCATAGCCAAGTAAATAAAAGATTAAGAAAATTACGAGCATAATTTTAGCAAATATCATGACATTAGTATGCAAAATAATGTTAACCAATATCATGTAGAAAACATGCGAAATCATGAATTTTGCAAATCAGCAAATGATTAAATAATTATATCCACATGATTAACAATAATAAAACACAAACATATAAGAAATAATATGAAGTCGTGTTATTTGATTCTCTTGAGGGAATCATAATAAAACTTAAAGTTTTATCTTTTTTTTTTATAACATAACATGAGACTATGTTATTGACTCTATTAGAATCAAAATAGTCCAAATGGAGGAGTAATTGGCTCACAAATATCTCTTTTAATTCTTTCTATAAACGAAAGATATTCTTTTTCAGGTTTATTGATTGAGGGCCTAGTTATCATTTTTTCAAGAGAGCATGCTCCACATGATAAATATTTTGATAATAGGATCTTGAGATCCTTTAGTGGATGCTTATTTGAGCTCTCAATTATTCTCCTCCTCATAATATCATCCAAATTACCCAAACGATCATGCCAAAGGGCAAATTTTTTTTTTGGGATCTACACCCTTTCGGGTAGAGACCATATTTATTTCTGTCTAATTTATGTATGTAAAATACAATCCAGAAGACAGACATTTCATTCTTTCCATTATGAACTTTTTTTTCATTTTTTAATGGATGTAATTTGGAGATACTCAATTTTATTTTGAGTCATGGTTTCAAGATGATAACCATTGCATTTTATATCTTTAAAACTTAGTAGATTTATTCCGGATCTACTAGAATACAACGCATCATTGATTCTCCATATGGAATCATGATAAAACTTGAGGTTTTATTTTTTTTTCTTTATAACATAACATGAAGTTATGCTATTGATTCTATTAATTGAATCGAATTAGAACTTGAAGTCTAATTAATTTTTTTTTCAAACATAACATTTATAATTATGATTCTTGAAAGAATCATATTAGAACTTGAGGTTCTAATAATTTTTTTCTTTTTAACATAACACGAGGTTATGTTATTGATTCTATTGATCGAATCATGTTAGAACTTGAGGTTCTAACTATTTATTTTTTTCTTTCTTTACATTAGACGAGATGTACCACAGCGTAATCCATTCTTCGAAATGTCTCATGTAACAAATAAGAGAACTATAACCAATAATGATAGATGTAACGGTTTGGGGGTCTTTTTTTTATATGTTAAGATTAAATTTATTCAAACCTACAACATATTGTTCTTTGTTTATACCAACTCCAGACAATCACCAAAATATTATTTAAAAAATATATGCAGTATACAATAGTGTTTATGATCATCTAGTACACTTAATTCCTCTATAAAAAATCATGATTATTATATATTAACATATGGAGTAGATTATAATAATGTAATATAGGAGAACTTACATCGTTAAGAGTTACCTCATGGATCCAAATAATCTTTTTTCTTCTTTTTGAAATCAAACCACGAAACAGATTGATGGATCTAAAATAATTAAATGATATTATCCTAGATAAAGGTCTAAACAACCTGAGCTTAAACGATCTTTAGTTTCAACAGTAACTACGGGAGGAGCTTGATTTTCAATTGGTTCCACAAGATTAAATGGTTCAACAAAAGTTGGTGGGACTTGTTGTTGTTGACGGTTAGAATTACGAGATTGAGAACGAGTGCGCATGCACTAAAATATAAAAAGAAAATTTATACTAATTTTTTTTTTGTTTTTCAACAATGAATTCACAATTTATTTTAATAACGGACAATGAGATAAGACACTTAAACCTAATAATCAACAAGCTTCACGGTAGCTCTCTAAAAGAAAAACGCACAAAGGAGTTTGTTTAACTTTAAAAGGTGAGCCGTACCTCGCGAGAGACACAAAAGGTAAGTTTTTGATCTTTGGTTCGGGAACTTATTAATGGATAATACTTCAGTTGAAAGTATTATATGTTGGTGTTCTTTTACCAACTTGGTAATTTTTTTTATTTCTTTTTATGGACAATGTTTTTATTTATTAATTATTTTTTTTGCTTTTATATTATAATTATACTAATAAAAGAGAATGAAAAATATTTTTGTATTTTTATATTTTTTTATATGAAAATAAACAAAATAACTTCACACGGAAGGATCTTCAAACACAAATTGTCAAACGGCTTCAACAATCGTAAACAATCCTCCCCGGCAGCGGCGCCAAAAACTGATCAATTCTGATCACACCTTTTAAAGTATATATAAATATAAATATATAAATATACTTATAAATATATAACAAGGATAAGAATCAAAATCTCAATTATAGTAATCCGGGAGTATGATTCCCGGGTCGTTATCCCCAACGAGGAATGCAATTGAAAGCCGAGAGTCGTTTTGAGAATCGATGCTTGAATGGAACAAGATTGATATTGGTTATCTAAAACTACGGGAAAACTAAGGCAAAAACTTAAAAACACTTAAGGCAAGACAAATTTTAACTAAAAACGCAAAACGGGAATCCTAAACGGGACCTAAAAACCCTAAATTATCAAAATTAAGTCCTAAAATGATCTTTTTGGTTTTTATAAGTCTTAATTGACTAAAAAGCTAGAACAAAGAAAACTAGACCAAAAACGAAGGCGATTAGGGCTTGAAAACACTAAAAATGTGAACGGGATTCAATCCCGTTCTTTAAAAAACAAAATTTTGCAATTTTAACCCTATGAAAGCAAATCTAATTTTCCTATGTTCTAAATGTTAAAAGAAAATTTTCTGTAAAGAATTATATTTTTTTGACTTTTTTATAATTTTTTATGAATTAAAAACGATTTTAATGAAATTAAATGTTTAAAAATACTAAACTATTTATAAATATTCTGAAAAAATAGTAAAAGTAGCTTGAACAATGAGTGATCTAATAAAAATAAGCTTGTGAAAACAGCTTATCAAATAAGCAGTGAAATGAGCCAAAAATGGCTTATAAGCTAAAATGCCTAAAACTACTATAAAGATTTAATTGTGCACAACAAAACTGAAAAAGTCCCAAGGGCGAGTGGTAGAGGGAGTGTGTGTATAAAACATTTGGTTGATGGTGGATGAGGTCCCGGGTTCGAGCTTAGGCTCACTTAGGGCTTCCCATTATCCCAAATGTTTTTGTTATTGCCAATTTTGTTATAAATTTTTAAAAGACTTAAAAATAAGGACTTTTTACAAAAAAATACTTTTTATATTAAGCACGAATAAGCACTAAATAAGCAGTCTAAAGAAAGAATAAGCCTAAACTTCACTAAGCTATGAAAATGCTAACTGTTGGGCTTTTTAAGCTATTAAGCTAAAAGAAGGGCTAATAAGCTGAAAATAACTAAAAAGCTATACCTAATAAGCATAAACAGACAAAAATAAGCAAAGGGGTTAAGCTAGAATAAGCTAGAAAATGATAGATTAACAAAAGAGTTTTAACACTAAAGTTTTTAAGTTAAAATGAAAATAAGCTTAACTAATGCAAACAAGCTGAATTAAGCTAAACCTATCCTAATGAGCAACACTAAACCTAAATAAGCAAATAAGCTTAAATAAGCACAAGAGCAAAATGGCCAAATCAGACAATCAAAACAACAAAGGGTCATTTTTGGGCTTAAAATTAAGCAACAAAAAGGAACCTTATGGACATACATCTTATATAGGCTTAAAGCTTGACTTAAAAACTACAATAATCAGCAATCAAATAGGAGTTTGAAACAAAGATAAGCCAAGAAAAATGCTTATGAAAAAGCTACACACTCAGATTTCAACACTTAGAAGAAATTTTCAAATCTTTACAAACCCCTACTTTAAAGCTTAAAAATAAGCACCTAAACAGATCCTTATGAACATATAACCTACAAACAGATTAACTTTAGACCTCAAAGAACAATCACCAACACTCAAAAAGGAGTTTGAAATTCAGGATAAGCAACAATAAGCAAATGAAAAAGCCATTTCTCAAAATTTTTAAACCACTTAGCAATATTTGACAGTTTTGGCAAAACACAAAACTAACAAATGCAGGCTTTTTGCTTTGGTTTCTAACCTCTTTTAATACATGCATAAACACAAAAACAACACAAAAGCAACAATAAGCAAAAGCACAATCAAATAAGCAACTAAAATAAGCTATAACCTAACAGTTTCAAACCAATAACTCTTAAAACCTTAAATTTGAGATTTAACACTTAAAAACTTTAACAAACTGAATTTTATAACTAATATTACCTAATCAAAGTTGACTCAAAAGCACAAAGCAGGTTTTGACCCATTTTCACCCATTTTATCTACTGTCCCAAACACCCCTTTAAAAACTGTTTTAGCTTTTTTAAAGAGATTAATGCTTATTTAAAGCACACATTCAAAAGACCAGATGTTAAATAAGTAAATCAAGCAATATTAAGCAAATCTTAGTAACAAATAAGCACTCAAATAAGCTGAAACAGATTATGCAAGTTTATAAGCTATTTAAGACAGTTTATATCAAACACTTGCACACTTAATATTTAAACTACAATCTAAGCTAAATAAGCATAAAACATCATTAATAAGCCTATATAAGCAGATAATAAGCAGTACTAAGCAAATGATAAGCTAAAAATGCAAATAAGCTAAAAATGGAAAAAGAGGGTGTACCTTTGTCCTTTGCTTAAACAAGGACACAAATGCTCAATAGAGCTTATCAACAAGCTCTGGCTTGTTTACACAAGCCAGTAAATAACATAAGCCCTTCCATTTCAAGCTTATCATCCAAGAGCTTTTTGAGTGATTTTTTTTCTTTTTTAGTTTAAAAAGTGGACTTAGGCACTATAAGTTATTGAAAAACTTATAGTGCTTAAGTCAGAAGCTTAAGTAAGATTTAAAACAGGTTATGTGAGCTTATGAGAGAGCTTATAAAGAGCTTTTAAAACATAAAGTGAGCTGAAAACTTGAAAACAGATTTAGAACCAAACTTAAAATTTCATTGATTTAAAGCATTACAAGGAAAAACAAAAATACATTAAGCTAATTTAAGACTAAAATAAGCTGAAAAATAAAAGCTAGATAGATGCCAACAATGGCTTACAAAGGAGCCTATTTATACTAATTGAAGGAAGGTTCTAGGTCTTATGCTTCTTTGCTGAGAGGGCTCAAGCCTGTGTTTCTTGTGTGAGAGAGGTCTCAAATTAATCTTAGCCCTCCATTTTGAGTAGTGTCCAAGTTGTATGATCAAAGCCATTGATTTCTTGTCATTTTTCTTGAACGAATGGGATGATTGGAGATTGCCAAGGTGGAAATTGGTGGGATAAGGTGTAGGGTGTGTAGACAAAGTGGAGAAGAAAGGGGAACAATGTTGGGGGTGAATTTGGTGGGTAGTGGAGACAGGGAACTAAAGAAGATGTACAGTGTTCCCGGGTGATTTGAAGTTTGGGAAATAGGCAAAAGTGACCCCTCAAAGTGTATAACTCGATGACAACCATAGTCCTTGTATTTTGCAATTTTGGCCCTTTTTGTTTAGGTTGGGTTTGCATTGTTAGTCCTTAAAGGACTAACGGGGGTGAGTTTAAAAGGGTAACGGGTGTGGAGTTATAAGGAGTGGTGATGGGCTTGTTGGGCTGGGTATAAAAATAAATGGTTTGGGCTTTTTATTAAGGTTTAAGGGTTATAAGATATAAGTGGGATGTCCCGGGCCTACTAGGTGGGTACGGGTGAGCCCACTTTTGGCAATTTAGGTTTTCGGGTTCGGTTTTTGATGCTCTTTCCAAATCCACTTCCCGGGGTTGACTTTGACTTGATTTAATTTTGACTTTTTGTTGACTTTTGGCTTTGACTTGACTTTGTTTTTACGCTCTTTCCATTTTCGTGCTCGGTTTTGTCGTTTTGGCTTTGATTTTTTTGTCCTTTTCTTAGATATCCATTTCCTGCATAATACAAATGTAAAACATACAAATACAATATATTTTTGGTACGTTTTTTGTCATTTAAGTCCAATTTTAGTGGTCAAAGATATGTGTAATTAAACACATGCCAGTAGTCATAAACCAAGTATTACAGGGGTGTTTGGTTATGATTGTACCATAACTAAACTATATTGTTTTGACTGCAATACAACGGTCAATTTGACTTTTAAAAGCATAGTTTATGACTGCAATATATTTTGACATTACAAAGTGAAACTGTGTTTGGGTATTGGTTAACAAATATAATTATGACTCAAATGTAATTAGAGTATCACTTAAACTGGCCATATCCCTATAACTGCCATACAATTTAGCAATTAGGCCTAATACTCAAAATGTTATGGAGCCTAATACAAATTATGACTCAAATGCAAGTTGACCTTATAAAGACAAAGAGTCCTAATACAGTTTGATAATAAGGCCTAATACTAAAATGTTTTTTGACATTATGGTTTAAACCACATAAACTGATACATTAATAGGACATAAACTGATACAATAATAGCATTTAAAGATACAATACAACATTTGATCTGGCTCATGTAAGAGTTAAGTTACACATATAATCCTAATAGATGTATCTCATGTTCCTCCTCCAACTCTTGTTTTTGCCTAGATTTGTCTTGTCACTCTTGTTCAGCCCTTGCTTCCCTTACTTCTTCTTTTAATGCGAGGATTAATAATCTTCATCTAATCTTAGTTGATGTTCCTCTTGATCAGTAACATTTTTACCAACCCACAACTCTAATTCAGCCATTTCTTCTACTTCTAACATTTTGATTATTTCTTCTTCATCTAACATTCTACTATCACCTACACCACTTCCATTTCTAGGAACTGTATCATTGGGGAAAACCTTAACCAAGTTTCTCATTGTAATGTTAAGGTAATGGATTCACGGTTCAAGAGAAAGCATTGTGTTATATGCCATGTTTGCACTATAGTATCATACGAAAGATATGTGAATAAGAGAGAGGAGCTAGAGAGTATTTTTCATCATTTTCAAAGTTTTCATTCAAAGGAAAAATAGAAGGCAGGTTAGGAGATGTGATTATGATGAGGTGTCATTTTATACACTTTTTTAGGGTCGTTTAACCCCCAAAATCATGTGTTTATGCCTAAAATAGGTACTTAATCGTTCCTTTTCAGGTATTTCTCATTTGGAAGACATTTGGATGAATTACACGTGACTTGGGCTCATTTTGAGAAGAAACAGACGAGATTACGAACCAACACCAAGACTCTTGAAGATTTGTGCTCACAGAGCCTGGAGACGGCGTCACTAGCTATACATGACGCCGTCACAACTTATCAAGTGATGGCGGCACATCTTACATGACGACGTCAGCCCGCACTGACTCAAATGTAGATCTAGAAGATTCATCTTACGACGGCATCACGACTAAAACGCGACGCTGTCGCGTTGATTTTCCTATATATATACAAACCTGAATTTAGGGTTTTGAGTGTGTAACTTTAGAATAAAAAGAGGGTACGAACCCTAGTTCGTTTAGCATCTTTAGGAGACGATTTTAGGGCCTAAAAACCCTATTGTACTTCTTCCAATTCATGTTTTAATCAAGTAAGGTTTACTTAATCATTCAATATGTCTATGTGTTGTTTGATCTATTGTTCTTGCTTTATCTTTAACATGCTTGGCTAAACCTATTATTGTGTTTATTTATGATTGTATGAAACCTAGAATGTAGATCTTAGTAATGTTGCTTCTTGTGATGGATGTGCACGTTAGGTCTTAGAAAACAACCTTTCTGTCTATAATCGCTGTTGATATGTCTAGGGAAACATGATTGTGTAGAAAGGATACCATCGGGTAACAGTCGTCATACTACCTTGCCCCCTAATATGGTTGATCCACTTTTAATGTATTTTACATGCACTTAGTAAACTCCTAGGGGCCGTGTAATAGTCTTCATACTACCTTGCATGTGCGTTGCTTTAGTAACATACTAAGTAGACGACGGGTTCGTGTAATTCATTCATGCTTTAGGAAATAGTTACACATATCATCACAAGGGAGATAAGGCAACACCACTAGGAGAAGCAATCTAGGGAGTAATACACGATTAAATAGACATAATCTTTTATCTTATTGTTATCACCATTAGCGTAGATTTATATTTAGTTTATTAGCTAAAACCAACCAATCTCTTAACATATGATTTACTTGCTTTCCATAAAATACAAAAATACAAAAAGAATCTTCCCTCAACCCTTAGAATTCTGTTAGACCTTGATCAAGCCTTCCCAAACTATTCCTCGAGTGAACGATAAACAACCCTGAGTCTTGCCCATACTACACTACAACGATTAGGTGCACTGCCTAGGGGGTTATAAAACTTCTCGTGTAGAAGTCCTACGACGACCGCACATTAAGTTTTTGGCGTCGCCGCCTGAGGAATAGTTAGGTATTAATCATAGTTTAGCTTAGTTCTACTCGCTTGAATCCTTTCAAGTGAGAATTTAATTCCCGTACATTAGCTTTCTTGTAGTCTATCTTTTCTTCGTGTTTATTGTTTTATTACCCATTCTTGTCAACCACCATAGGAGACGAGAATCCTATCCATAATCTAGGAGATTACTCTAAACCAAGCCACGAGGGCTATAGGAACACCATTGAGCTCCCCGCAAGGAACAATGTGGTACCTCTTCGATCCGACACCATCCGCTTGGTACAAAACGGATGTTCATTCCACGGACTTCAGTCTGAGGATCCAAATCAACACCTCAAGGAATTTCTTAAACTTGTGGACTCACTTGACCTTGACGGTGAAAATAGGGAAAGAACGCGCTTGTGTTTATTTCAATTTTCCCTACGCGATCAAGCTAGCAACTGGCTTGAACGCCTTCCTGCAGGATCCATCTCCACATGGGAGGATCTTACTACCCGATTCCTTGCTTAATTTTTTCTACCGGGAAGGACCGCAAAACTCCGCAACGATATCCTGATGTTACAACAACATCATGGAGAATCTCTATCTGAAGCATGGACTCGTTTCAAGGACTTACTCCAAAAAGTCCCTCATCATGGCATAGACCTTTGGCTCTAAGTCCAAATTTTTTATGACCATGTCAATCCCGTCACAAGACAAACCATTGACCAATCGTCCGGTGGTAAGCTTCGTGACCTCAACGCCAAAGAATCCTGGGCATTATTAGAGGACCTCGCCCTCTATGTCAACGAAAGTTGGAACGACCCAAGGGATTTCGCTAAGCCGGTCAAGGCAATCACATTGCCTGAAGATGTCCCGAGTACATCTGACCGCCGTCTAATCGAGCTCGAAAATCAAGTCCAACGCTTGATGGAAGCTCATCTTGATCCGACACGACCTACCCAGGTGAACAAAATCACTACCCATGTAAAATCTGCAGTGGTCCCTACGACACTCAGTATTGCATGGAAAACCCTGAACAAGCCTTTGTTGAATACGCATCCTCGCGTACAGATGAAGCAGGAGGTAAGTGGTATACCTTTAAGCTCGAGCAAAACAATCTTGGTGACACCTATAATCCATCATGGAGAAGTCACCCGAACCTTAGGTGGAAACAACCTCAAAACTCCCAAAATAATCTTTCGAACCCACCTAACCTGTTCCAACCCAACGGTTTGATCCCGAACTGTTCCTTCAACAACCGTCCTTAAAATTTTAACAATCAATCAAATATAGAAGGACTGGTTTCCGAATTCATGGCATCTCAAGACGCTAGACTATCCAAGTTTAAAGCCGATTTCAAACAACAGCAAAGCGAGATGGCCAACAAAATCGAAACTATGTTGAAGTCTATCACCGATAAAATAACAGGCACGCTGCCTAGCGATACGGTTAAGAACCAAAAACATCCAGTCTCGTCTGCTCGTTCTTACCCAAAAATGGACCCATAATGCTCAACACAAATCTATAGCTCAATCAACGCCATCACAATCCACCCCAAGCAACCCAAAGAATCCCAAGATAATGAGCCTAACGTGGAACAGGAAGAAGGGAACCTCAGAAACACCAACTCTAACCCACAACCGCAATCTAATCCATTCACTTCCATCGCCACATAGCAGGCACCGTAAGCTAAATTTGATGCTTGAATCGCTTGGGTTGGTTCCCCAATCCTCCAAGATGAAATTTGTCTGCTCTAAAGAGGATGATGGAGAAGTATTGTTCATCGAGATTATACGAGATGATGATGAACCTTACGATGAGGGCCCTAATGAAGGAGAAGGTGCAACAATGGAAGAACCGATAGTAGAGTACTTCGATACCTTTCCAACTAGAGATGAACTAACCTACCATAGGTACCTAATGAGTGGCCCAATCCCTTCAATATTCCTAAGGAACCCTATCATTATGAAAGGATGCCACTACAACCTTAAGATACCATGCAATATTAGGCACATGCATATCAAAAGGCTTACATTGACCTTAACTCTCTTCTTAATATCATGACCCGAATGATGTATAATTGGATCATGAGGAGAAAACTTGACCCTAGGGAAAATACAAATGGAGGAATTAGCAATTTCACAGGAAGGATCAAAGGGATGCATGTCTTCATAGGAAACTTCACCTATGTCGTAGACTTCATGATTGTTAAGGATATTAGTTCAATCATAGACCCTAGGTTGTCATAAGTGGTACTAAGGAGACCTTTTGTAGAAATATCAAACATGACTCATGACCCACCCGAAGGAGTTGTTAGATTCATTAGAGAGGCCAATGAAGTTGCCTATAAGATTCTACATAAGATAGAACAATACGACTCATTGTCGGACTTAGAAAAAGAACATACCAAATCAGTCTATCTTAGGAACGAAGAAGACAAGAGAAGAGGAGTAGAGTATGTGATGAGCAAGATACTAAGATTTTACAAAGAATGTCTAAAACTTGGTCCCGAGTACCTAACTGGAGTGGATGATAAAGGAGAAGTCACGTAAGAATGTGTGACTTCAAGTCTAGCTACAAGACTCATTAATAAAGAAAAGCGCTTCTTGGGAGGCAACCCAATTTACTTTTCCCGCATATTAGGAGTGTCATGTACGTTTTATTCTTCATAATTTGTTTTATTATGTTTGAACTATCTTGTAATCATGCTTTGCATTGTATTTAACCTCGTCTTAATTTCAATCAAAGGTAATTTGCAAACAATAAGTGTAGGGAAATTTATCTGGCTTTTGATCTAAATTCAAACATGTTCAATGAATTGTTTAGATTAATTCATGTCAGTTTCGAGTCATATGATTGAATTGTTAAATCTCAGGTTTTGTACATCTATTTATATAGGAATTAAGTTATGGAATCAAGTACAGGAAATTTTTCATCAAAAACAAAAATTTCGTTTCCACAGACTGTGGAGACGGCGTCACGATTAACACGTGACGCCGTCACCACGACACCGACGGCGTCAAATGCTCAGGTTCAGAAAACTTAAAAGTTTTTAATTATTTTTGAAAATAAAACTTGTACGACATTTAATATATGTATTATTCTGCTGCTAACTTGCAAAACCTAATGAGTTTAACAATTCTTTCATCCTATCTATCGAGTGAAACCCTAAATTCATATTGTATATTTGGCAAAACGCAATTTTTATGCTTGGTATATTTGTCTTGTCTTTGATTACATGTTATATTTGATGAGGAGAAGCTTGGAAGTTCTTAGGAAGTTTCATTGGATGATTCTCGAAGGATGATTTAACCAGTTAT
>BQNB010019489.1:3697-66769 GCA_026074375.1 Tanacetum coccineum | reverse complement strand
TACATATACGTAATATGTATATGTACTATGTAATTAAATACTAAGTATAACTAATATTACTATAATTATATTGCATTCTTTTCGTGGTACTTCCTCTGATGGTTTATTCATTCACTCATTCATCTATGCATTCATTTACCCATTCATTCATTCATTCATTTATCCATTTGATCACTTTTTTTCCTGCATCAGGCATGGTTGGTATAAAGGATATTTATATAAACTTTTGCTTGTGCAGGTCATGGCTATTTCAGTTATCTTAGTTTCTTCAGATTCATCAAAGGATAGCGTGGGGACACCTGCTGGACGAGTTATCTTGTTCGATACTATCCCTGCCACTATTCCCGACACCACACCAGTGATTACTCCACCCACTACTCAGATTGACACCATAGACAGCGATACACCTGACACACCACCATCTCCTACCTATGGTACACCATTAACTGAGACTACCCTTTCTACTCAGAGGTCACCTACATCATCTGGTGCACTTCGACGTCGAGTCATAGTACTTGCACCGGGACAGCCTATTCCTCATGGTCGACCGTACCGCTACCATCTTAATGGGCCGGTACACATGATGATTATGAGGAAGATGGTTAGACCGTTACCTACTTATCGTCTTGCTGAGAGACATTCAGTTGATTATTCTTCTTCGGATCATTTTTCTTCGGATGATTCATCATCGAGTTCATCATTAGAGACTTCTTCAGATTCTCCTGTGGATGCTTTATTGGATTATGCATCTAGTCGTTCATCTTCTGATCATTCATTGCCAGCATCACCATCGGGTATGATATCTAGTCATCGATTATGTTCTTTGGTACCGAGTGTTCATCGTTCATCTGCTATTTCCGAGAGACCATCTCATGATTCTTCTTCTGCGAGTCGTTCTCGCAAGAGGAGTAGATCGCCTGTTGCATCTGTACCGTTATCTTAACCTACCCTTGGGGAATTGTCTTATGCACATGCTGATCTTTTACCATCACCTAAGAGCATTAGGAGTCCTGAGACAGCTACGGATTTAGAGGATTGTTCGGAGGATAGTTTTGAGCCATATGTACCTAGAGAGGTTGGATTAGGAGTTGACTTTGAGGATGAGAGTTCTAAGCCGTCTAGATCTAGAGAGGCTGATTTCAAGATAGATGTTGATGTTGTGAGGAGAGACGGGATTGAGATTGACCCCGAGATTCAGGCAGAGATTGACGAGTGTTTTATTTATGGGGATGCTCTTAGAGATAGAGGGATTGATGCTAGAGTTGTAGTTAAGGCTGCTGACCGAGAGGAGAGTGAGACGGGTACGAGGGGCCCGGTGGAGGTCAGAGTTAAGAGGGTTACGCATCATGTTATGCTAGAGGATACCCCTGAGCCTGCTCAGGAAGGAGCAGTAGAGGTGACATATGAGACATTAGGATATTTGGTTCAGAGGTTCCATGATCACACCGAGGCTATTCCAGTCCATCGTATACAGGTTATTAAGGGAGCTCAAAGAGAGCAGGGATGTAGGATTGTTAGGGCTGAGTCGGCAGTCACTGTTTTGACTGAGAGAGTTGATGAGTTAGAGAGGGATAACAGGAGGCTTAGAGGCACCATGAGTGTTGAGAGTCAAAGAGTTGACCGACTCTAGCGCGGCATGGCACGTATGTAGAGAGAGCTGAGACAGATACGACAGTTTCGATTTTATGACCGAGTAAGAGTTGCAAGATTTGAGGCATGTGCTAGGAAGCACATGGGCTACCGTCCTTAGATATGTTCATTAGTGTTGCAGTATTGACTAGTAGCGTTTAGGGATGACCGTAGTATTAGAAACTCATATTTCCTGTATTTTGAAATCAATGTGATGTAATCACTAATAATCAATGATATGAAAATGATATTTATCTATGATATGATGCCGTAATTTGATTTACTTATGCTTTTTGCATCATGCGTTATGGGGTTTCCATGATATAGTTCGATCATGTATTTTCTATGTGAATTAACCGTAAATTTTATTTAACCCCGTTAGTTATCACGCATCACCTAGGAATCCCACTGAGTGTTACGTTGATATGTTGTAGGAAGATGCCTAACACACAATCTGGAGCGTCAAGGACACGTGAAGCAGTCAATGAGCAAAGCGATCGCCGGGTGGCAGAAGCATTGAGAGTGTGCGACACTGTCAGAAACCTTGGACCCCTTTTGGGAGATGAGGTCAAACAAGAAGAAGTAGGAGGAAATGGAAATGGAGGAAACGGAGATGGAGGAAATGGAAATGGAGGAAACGGAGATGGAGGAAATGGAAATGGAGGAAATGGATATGGAGGAAATGGAAATGAAGGAAATGTAAATGGAGGAAATGGAAATGGTAATGGGAACGGAGGAGAATATGGCTATAACTTCAAAGGATTTATGCCTGCTAGAGAGTGCACATATCAAGACTTCCTGAAGAACAGAAGGAGTTGTTGGGTTGACTCGTTGGTTTGAGAAGATGGAAACAATTTTCCACATTAGCAACTGTCCAGAGAAGTACCAAGTGAAGTAAGCTTCGTGCACGCTTTTGAACAGTGCATTGACTTGGTGGAACTCCCACAAGAGAACAATTGGGAATGAGGCCGCCTATGCCATGAGTTGGGCAGAACTTATGAAGTTGATGACTAAGGTGTATTGTACAAGGAACAAGATTCAGAAAATGGAAAATGAATTATGAAATCTGACCGTGAAAGGTAACGACTTGACTGTCTACACTCAAAGGTTTCAAGAGTTGATTTTGTTGTGTACTAGAATGGTCCTTAACGAAGAGGACAGAGTGGAGAGGCTTATTGGAGGGCTACTGGACAACATTCAAGGAAATGTGATTGCTGCAAACCCATCTACATTCTAAGATGTCGTACGCATTGCTAACCAATTGATGGATAAGAAGCTTCAGGGTTATGCTGCAAGAAGTAATGAGAGTAAGAGGAGGATGGAAAGTAACCTGAGGGATAACCGTGGACAACAGCCGCCATTCAAGAGGCAAAATATTAGTGGGCAGAATGTGGTTAAAGCTTACATGACTGGGAACAATAAGAGGAGAGGGTATACTAGACCTCACCCACTTTGCAAAAAGTGCAAATACCACCATGTAGGGCCATGTACAGTGAAGTGCAATAACTATAAGAAGGTTGGACACCTGATTAGGGATTGTACGGCGACTATTAACCTAAACACTCAGAGAGATTTAGTTGGAAATCAGCAGGGTGTTGTTTGTTACGAGTGTGGAAGACCATGACATTTTAGGAAGGATTGCCCTAAGTTGAGAAATCAGAACTGTGGAAACCCAACAGTAAACATAGTTTAGAAACAAAAATTAAACCAACTAGAGGTAATGATGCTATAGCAAAAGGCATACGCCATTGGTGGAGGAGGAACAAACCCTGATTCCAACATTGTCACGGGTACGTTTCTTCTCAATAACTGTTATGCTTCCATGTTATTCGATTTGGGCGTCGATAGAAGTTTTATGTCGTCTACCTTTAGTGCTTTGCTTTATATTGAAACCACACTTTAGAGACTAGTTATGCCGTATAACTTGTCGATGAGAAGAATATTTCAGAAACAATGTTTGTGTTCTTAGAGGTTGCACGTTAGGATTATTAGGTCATCCGTTCGACATAGACCTAATGCTCGTAGAACTTGGTAGTTTTGACGTCATCATCGGTATGGATTGGTTGGCAAAATACCACGCGTTGATCATTTGTGATAAGAAGGTCGTCTGTATACCTTATAGAGACAAAGGATTGATAATCCAAGGTGATGATTATTACAACGGAAGTAAGCTGAACATTATATCGTGTACAAAAACCCAAAAGTATATTCAGAAGGGATGTCAAGTCTACCTAGCATAAGTTACATCCAAGAAGGCTAAGGATAAGTCGGAGGATAAGCGACTTGAGGACGTGCCGATCAAACAGGAATTTCCGGAGGTCTTTCCAGACGATTTGCCTGGATTACCACCTGCACGACAAGTTGAATTTCAAATTGACAAGTCACTGGTGCATTTGTAAAAAAAACACCTATAGCACGAACCCCATATCGATTAGCACTATGCAACAGCAAGAGTTATCCACTCAGATTGCAATGAAATTTCTAACAAAGAATTTATATAGACCTAGTTTCCTCACCCTGGGGAGCACCAGTTTTTTGTCAAAAAGAAAGAATGGTTCTTTTCGGATGTGTAATCGACTACCGTAAACTAAACAAACATTACGTGAAGAACCGATACCCCACTTTTAGAATCAACGATTTGTTTGATCAATTGCAAGATCAAGAGTCTACTCTAAGATGAGCTTGAGAATCTAGTTATCACCAACTCAGAGTTCGAAAGGAAGACATTCCTTAGACTGTATTTAGGACTAGCTATGGTCACTACGAGTTCCAAGTAATGCCGTTTGGTTTGACCAACGCACCGGCAGTATTCATGGATTTGATGAAACAAAGTGTCTAAACAGTACTGGATAGATTCTAGATCGAGTTTTATCGACAACAATTTGATGTACTCTATAGAAGGGCGCAAGAACTAATAATGGATCAGGAAGAATCAAAAAAGAATGACTAGTTAAAAACTAGCAAAAGGGAAAAAAAAAGTCAAACAAAAATAAAGTCCCCAAAAAGATGGCCGCGAAAAATAGCGAGAACAACACCGGTCTTCTTAATAGTCGTACACAATCGACTTCTCCCCACACGTCGTCCCTCCACTCCACACGATATCTCCCCCGCTCGCAACCGGGCCCCAACGTTTGAATAAAAACCCGAAAAAGAAGGCGAGACATAAGTTCCGCCCAGTAAATGTGCAGATAATTTAATAGTTCATACTCCTACCCCCAACAAAGGAACCATATAGTATAGAAAGCTACCGGACATACCATATGATTCCCGCTAAGATAGAGAACTATCAAGGATTAGGGCGTCCTACAAAACCCCAACCGAGAAAGTCATTATATACTAAGTCAAGACCTGAACTACCGAAGATTTATCGCGATCGCTAGGCCTATGCCGAATTGACGTCATCAAAGCTACAAGTTTGATTGGGGAGAAAAAATAGAATGTTTATTTACATCATGAAACTATATACAACAACATCCCTTTATAAATGAATGAGACAATGAATAACAATGGTAACATCCAACCCTTTCTGTGATATAGACTCAAAATCCATAAAAAAACCATCAACAACTGAAAAGTTAAACGTATAATGACAACTAATCTAATCACGCGTGAAAAAAGACTAATGACATCAAATACTCCCCTCGCAGTTGATCAGGAAGTGTCTACGAAATCGTTTAGACTGGATCGACACACCAGAAAAAAGTTCTGTGGGATACCCAAAGTAAAAATATCGCATATCTGAAGATCTGGAAGGTGACATGACATCACACTAACCTGACCGAAGCAACATCTTCTCGGATAAAATAAATATCAATCTCGAATGTGTATAAGTATGCTGATTCTGCACAGTATTATGTAAGACAGAGTACGCAGAACTGTGACATTGTTCCTAAATAGACAATAGTAGTAGTAGAGAGAGGAATTATGAAGTTCAAGCATCAAATCTACATCCACGCATTCATCAGCACAACATTCGCACACCTTGATAATATTTGCCTCACACTAGAACGAGACAATGTAACATTCGTTTGGCAGACCAAGACAAACGGTTATCACCAAGGAACACACAATACCCAAAGGTAAACCTACGAGTTAAAGGCAACCAGCCCCCAATCCATGCATCTGGTAAAAGCAGTTGAGTTGACTAAGTAGACAAGACAATGAAGTTGAAGTCCAATGGTCAACAGTACCCACAAAACATAGTGCAAACTATGCTTCAAAGCAGTAAAATATGAGATACACTGAGGAACATGCTGTAAAGAACAGATCTGCTGCATCACATAAGATATATCCGGGCATGTGAATGTCAGAATACTGAAGGGCAACCTGCAAGGCTTCGAACATAAAGTAGAGGTCGCTGTCAGTGTCACCAACATACCGAAGTTGAACTCAATGTCCACATGGGTACCTTAATGTTACAATGTTACATGTGGGCCCGTTCAAGAATTTCCTCTGCAAATTTAGATTGAGACAAAAATAATCCAGACTTCGTTCGTGAGCAGAGATGCCAAGGAAATAATTAAGAGAGCCAAGGTCCGTCATAGCAAATTCACTATGAAGTAATGTAATAAGCGCTAATAAGAGATCAGTAAACTAAGTGTGAGTAGATGTCATCCGCATATAAGAGCAGATAATAAACATCATAACCCATGTGATAAAAAAATATGACGTAATCAGTTTACTATGCGGAAAACCAACACGGGTATAATGCTAGCAAACCGCTAAAACTATCCCAGGAGCTTGGTTTAAGTTCTATATAATGAACGCTGCAAATGACAAACATAATCGGTGGGTGAATCAACAGAACCCTGCTGTTGATGCATGTAGACCTGTACTCATATAACTGGCCTTGAAGAAAAGATTCTTCACATCAAGCTGATTAATAGGGCATTCACGAGCACCTGCAGAAGACTCAAATGGTACGAATAGTAACTAGTTGACGACCAGGCTAAAGGTCACAGCACAAACAATCCCCTGCAATTTAACTTGTGACCATACGCACCAATCGAGCTTAACATGCTCAACGAGCCCCCCAATTCCCCCCCTGTATTAAACTTATGCTTGAAAGCTACATAAATCGAACAATATTAACATTAGCTGGACGAGACTAAAAGCCTACGTTTCGTTAGAAATCAAAGCATTATATCATACTACCATAGCCTTATGCAATTAGGGTCCATGAAGAGCAAGTAAAATGAGAGCGAGGAACAGGCGAAGTAGTAGTGGCATGACATTCATACCCCAAGAGTTTTGAAATTTTGTTTTTGCACGTGTGACCATATGATGAGTATTGGAGTTGGGGCGTTTCCCATGAAGCAGTAGCAGCAGGTAGGAGAAATAGGTATATCGTGTTGAGCTAAGTGTAGTGGCTCATGAGTTGAGTGATCAAGGAGGATAGGCATTTTGTTGGTGGTTACTAGATGTACGAGGGTATGGGGGTGTGAAGGGATTGTGGTGGGCTTGAGGCGATAGGGTAGGGCTCGTTGTGAGTAGGATATGGAGGCATTGGCAGTTAGGGATGTAATTGGTTTATTGTTAAGATGAGTCGTTTGGGATGTATGGGTGTTGGTGAGGGGTAGCAAAGAAAATTAGAGGATGGGTTTGTGTCTGGCGTCAAGGAGCCCAAAAAGGAAGTGGTCCTTCATCAAGGATGGACATGTTTGGGAGATATATGATTTTGTTGGTTGAAAAAGGTCAAGGCAAACGGTACCCTCGATGCGAGGAACCTAGTTAAAGTTATGAATCAAAGAAAATGTGTGGATAATAGAAGGCATCCAAACACTCGCAAATGATCATATTGATGGTGGTTTGTTATGAAGCTTAGTGAACGTATCTCATATATTGATGCATTGGATGGAGAGGAAATTTAAAATGGTGAGCGGGCCCATTTTATGTGCGTCCACTCGAGGATATGATGGAGGAATGTGTGCTTGAAACAAACGGTGCGGGTAATGTTGTTTAGGGGGGGGGTAGGGTGCATATCAAACGTTCTGAATTCCCTATTTTTTGAGAGGTTTTTGGGACAAGAAAAACGAAACTGCATGCCCTTTTGGCGAAAAAGTTTATGAAAGCGGGTATGTATCAACTCACCTCCATGGTCACATTTGCAAAGCTTAATATCAACATTAAATTGTTATTCACATAGGCGAAAAGTAATAAAAGGTATCGAACAAGTCGGATTTAAGAAGCAAAGATACACCAAAACAATAAATCGATAAGTGAACCAAAAGAAAATAGCATAATCTTTAATGCCACTTTCACGTGAGATTGGGGGAATGTCCACAAATCAGAAGTGAATAAAATCAAATACAACCCAACATTCGACTCAGAACTGATAAAGTAAATCCTATGCGGGTTTGCCTAATTGACAAGCATGACACAAAGCGGGTAACTTTTGTTTTATTATATGAAATAAAACGAGAAGACTTTAAACGACGAAGCACATCTTTACTCGGGTGTCCAAGGCGTCTGTGCCACGTGGTGGGCTAATGTGAAACGCAAAGCAAAGGGTTGTGGGTAAGGATGGTTGTTGAGTGACAGGTATAGATCACTGGTACAATCACAGCGGAGAAGAAGCCGCGGGTCGAAATCCGTCACAAAAATCCATAGACATCAAAATCAACAGACACTTTATATCACGAGTGAATGTCAACCAAAATCAAATTTTAATTATATTAGGTGTGACAAGAACATTGATGAAGGAAGAAGGGGATTATTGTGGTGTAATGCACAGCAATGGCCCGAGTGAGTTCACGAGTATAGGGTTTGCCGATTGCAGAATTTCTAGAGGTCTTTCAAGACGATCTGCCTAGATTACCACCTGCTCGACAAGTTGAATTTCAAATCGACTTAGTCCCTGGTGCTGCACCTGTAGCACGAACACCGTATCGATTAGCACCAACCAGAATGCAAGAGTTATCTACTCAGTTGCAAGAACTTTTTGACAAAGGATTTATAAGACCCAGCTCCTCACCCTGGGGAGCACCGATTTTGTTTGTCAAAAAGAAAGATGGTTCTTTTTGGATGTGTAACGACTACCGTGAACTAAACAAACTTACTGTGAAGAACCGATACCCACTTCCGAGAATCAACGATTTGTTTGATCAATTGCAAGGATTAAGAGTATACTCTAAGATCGACCTAAGATCTGGTTATCACCAACTCAGAGTTTGAGAGGAAGACATTCCTAAGACTGCATTTATGACTCGCTATGGTAACTACGAGTTCCAAGTAATGCCGTTTGGTCTGACCAACGCACCGGCAATATTTATGGATTTGATAAATAGGGTGTACAAACCGTATCTGGATAGATTCGTGATCGTGTTTATCGATGACATTTTGATTTACTCCAAGAGCAGAAAAGAGCATGAAGGACACCTTAGGTTGATTTTGAAGTTGTTGAAGGAGGAGAAATTGTACGCCAAGTTTTTGAAGTGTGAATTTTGGTTGTCGAAGGTATAATTTCTTGGTCATGTGATTGATAGCGAAGGCATTCACGTTGATCCGGCTAAGATTGAGTCTATCAAGGATTGGGCGTCACTCAAGACACCAACCGAGATTCGTCAGTTTCTAGGCTTGGCCGGTTACTATCGACGATTTATCGAAGGTTTTTCGAAGATCGCTAGGCCTATGACGAAGTTGACTCAGAAAAGCGTGAAGTTTGATTGGGGAGAAAAGGCAAAAGTTTCATTTCCGTTGTTAAAGCAGAAATTGTGTAATGTCCCGATATTAGCCTTACCGGAGGGAAGTGAGAACTTCGTGGTATATTGCGATGCCTCGCATAAAGGGTTGGGCGCGGTTTTGATGCAAAGGGAGCATGTCATAGCTTACGCATCCCGCCAACTCAGGGTTCATGAGAAGAACTATATTACACACGACCTAGAGCTTAGTGCAGTAGTGTTTGCCTTAATGATATGGAGACACTATCTGTATGGTACAAAGTGCGTTGTGTTCACTGATCATAAGAGTCTACAGCACATTCTCGATCATAAAGAGTTAAACATGAGACAACGACGGTGGTTAGAGTTGTTGAGCAACTACGAATGTGAGATTCGATATCATCCTGGGAAGGCGAAAGTGGTGGCTGATGCCCTAAGTTGAAAGGAGAGAATTAAGCCACTACGAGTTCGAGCCTTAGTTATGACTATTAGTTTGGACCTTCCTAAGCAGATTTTGAGTACTCAATCGGAAGCCAGAAAAGAAGAGAAATTCATTAACGAAGATTTGCATGGCATGATTAACAAGCTAAAACCTCGTGCTGACGGAATGTTATGTTTAAACCATCGAAGTTAGATTCTGTGTTTTGGAGATTTCAGAGCTTTAATTATGCACGAATCCCATAAGTCAAAGTATTCTATCCATCCTGGCTCGGACAAGATGCACCAAGACCTTAAGAAGCTGTATTGGTGGCCCAACATGAAAGCATAAATTGCCACCTATGTCAGCAAGTGTTTAACATTTGCCAATGTTAAGATAGAGTATCAGAAACCATCTGGTTTGTTGGTTCAACCAGAGATCCCACAATGGAAATGGGAGAATATAACAATAGACTTTGTGACTAAATTGCGAAAGACGGCAACTAGTCAAGATACGATTTAGGTAATCATTGATCATCTCACTAAGTCTGCACATTTCTTGCCTATGCGAGAGGATGACACGTTAGAGAAGTTGACGAGACAATACTTAAAGGAAGTAGTCTTAAAGCATGAAGTACCAGTTTTGATCATTTCTGATCGTGATGGGAAATTTACTTCACATTTTTGGAAGTCCCTTAATAAAGCATTAGGTACTCGATTGGATATGGGCACCGCTTACCACCCAGAGACCGATGGTCAGAGTGAGAGGACTATTTAGACGTTAAAGGACATGTTACGTGCCTGTGTACTCGACTTTGGAAAAGGTTAGGATAGACACTTACCATTGGTAGAATTTTCGTATAACAACAGTTAATATACCAGCATTAAGGCTGCTCCGTTTAAGCCGTTGTATGGGCGCAAGTGTTGATCACCTATCTGCTGGACTGAAGTTGGAGATAGTCAGCTCACTAGCCTAGAGATCATCCATGAGACGACCGAGAAAATAGTTCAAATCAAGAATCGTATCCAAGCCGCCCATGACCGTTAAAAGAGTTATGCCGATGTAAGATAAAAACCTCTTAAGTTTCAAGTAGGAGATAAGGTCATGTTGAAAGTATCATCATGGAAGGGAGTGATACGTTTTGGCAAATGAGGAAAGCTGAACCCTCGTTATATTGGACCTTTTAAGATCATTGCCATAGTAGGAACCGTTGCCTATCATCTTGAACTCCCAGAGAGGTTAAGTATAGTTCATAGTACGTTTCACTTCTCAAAATTAAAGAAATGCATGGCTGATGAACCACTTGCTATACCATTGGATGAGATCCAAGTTGACGACAAACTACACTTCGTCGAAGAACCTGTCAAAATCATGGACCGTGAGGTCAAGCGTCTAAAGCAGATTCGTATTCCAATCGTTAAGGTATAATGGAACTACAAGAGAGGTCCTGAGTTTACCTGGGAGCGTGAAGACCAAATGCAAAAGAAGTACCCGCATCTTTTCCCGAATTCTGCACCGGTGGCAGATACCACGTCATGGGCTTTGGGGGCAAAGCTCTTCTAACAGGGAAAGAATGTGACACCCTGAGAATTTCCGTCCAATAATTTAGTCGTTTCCGTTAAGCAATTTGAATTTTGAAGTTTCGTTTAATATTTACGTGAAACCGGGAAGTATTCTCGCTTTTATCTGAGAATCGTCTTCGGGAGCGAACCGAGATGCCTAACGTTGTAGTATTTTGGAAATAGCCATGTTTTTACATTTTATGGTAATATTTAAAATTTCATAATTTTCGGAGATACCGTTATTCGTTTCGTTACTTGCGTTAATCGTGGTTTACTTATAACATGAGTTTTTACATGCAAGACTTGGAAATTAAATCTATTGGGAAGCACTAGCAAAGTAAAATGAAGAAAATTAGTTGGTCCCCCCTCCCCTTGTCTTGTTCGGCACAAACAAACACCCTTATCACCCTTGGTGAGCAAGTTTGAATTCAAAATCAATAAGACAAGCCTTGATCACATGATTTGTTATAACTTGAATTTGATTGGAGGATCAAATTGGTCCCCTCCCCCTTCTTGTCTCTTGTACATAAAACACACACACATACATCTAGTGTGTGAAGTAAACTTGTATTATTTAACCCATTATACTTCCATTATCTCATTCATAACACACACACACGTTAATAATTTGGTTTTCTCTCTTTTCTTGCCTTCTTTTGTTCGAACCACCCAAGACACACACACACTTTCATAATTTTTCATCTTTGATAAAAAAAACTTGAAGATTCATTGAAGGTTTGATCATTTGTATCATCCATGTATTAATTAAACAACATTTGGGTTATTCTAATCTCATTCTTCCTTCTAAAAACCTTTCAACTTTGTAAGTCTTTAAATTCTTAAATAACTTGTACTTTCCTTATTATCTTGATGCATACATGCTAGTTGTACAACTTTTTTTTGTAAAAACAAGATTTTAAAACTACATAAATCCTAAAAGGGTGTACTTATGGTTTGAAATATATGTAAAGAAATATAAAAAAATCTTAGTTTTGTGATCGTGGTTATTTTCATGTAATAATATTTGTACTTTTGAGCTTATTATATTCGGCTTATATTTGTGAGTTTATTTGATTATTTTGAGCTTATTAGGGCTTATATATGGTTCAACCAAACTAGAAAAGAAAGAAGAAATATTTGTTTAGCTTATTTTAATTTGATTTATATTTTATTAGCTTATTTTCTAGCTTATTTGGAAAGGACAAACGATAAACTTATTCGGCATAATAAATAAGCTCGAATATACTTTATTAGGGCTTATAGCCGCGTCCCACATACAAGACCCATCACCATGAGCTTATTATTAATCTTATGTGGTTCGGCTTATTATACTTGGCTTATTGTGAGCTTATTAATAGCTTATTATCAAGTTGTTTGTTTATTATTTAATGTTTTGCTTATCGGATTAAATGGATAAGTAAAACTACATTTTCGGACTTAACGGGCCAAGGCCCAATATAAGTACAAAACACATATGCGTAAAGCTACGGTATAGCTTATTGGATAAGTTCGCGAATAGCTTATTTAACAGTATACGATTTAGATGCGTTACGTTTAATATATTTTAAACGTTGGACGTTGCAAATAATAAAGGATTTGATGATGTAAAAATTTGTAATTATGAAAAGTAGACTGAAAGTGGTTTGAAAAATAGTTTTAAATAAAGTCTACGACTTTGGAAAAACGTGTAAACACGAACGGGTCATGCCGTAAATACTAAAAAACGTACATGGTAAAATGAGATACGAGAATTTAAATTAAGTGATGAACAATATATATATATAAAATTATATATAAAATATATATTTTTACTTAGACGTTATATATCTATGTGATATTAAAATACATATTATTTCTACCCATTTACTTACGGAAACATTTTATTACTACACGATCACAAACGTTAATTTTTAGATATATATTAACAAAAATACACTAGTATCCACCTATGCATTTTCCATAAATTCACTTTGATCCGATATTAAATCAAACGTCCATTTCATAGGTTGCTTTCATATATCGTCGTTCGTTACAAAGTGAATTATTTCTAGACTATTCACTACCTCAATTCACCAAATCAAGGTGAGTTCATAGCCCCACTCTTTTACTCGTTTTGAATAAATATTGTATACTTGGGGTGAGAAACATTATTTGTTTTTAAAACTGGACACAAATACTATACGTGAGATTTCCCTATTTACCTGTTGCCTAAGTAGCATTTAGACCTCAATTGCCCGAACTATCATGAACTGTCAATTTCTTGACCGGAAGACCGGTCGAGGGAGCGCAAGTGAACAAATAGATCTATTGGGACTAATTATCCCTAACCGGGTGAGTAACGCTCACTACCCACGGGGCTCCCGATTAAATAGATATATGTCATGTCGAAACTGTTTAGGTGGTCTTTGGTCGGACACCTGTAAGGGCAAGCAAATACTTATAGCAATGTACATGCTATCTTTCATTATTAGTTTCAGTGTCATGAGCTTATTGCAACGTAAATACCCTTTTATGTGAGGTTGTATATGTTATAACTATCGCATACGTTTTGATATCTTGTGGTCCGCTATAACACCGTTTGAACTAAACCTATGAATTCACCAAGTTTATGTTGACGTTTTAAGCATGTTTTTCTTAGGTGCTTAGCATGGATGTTGTTGCTTGAACTATATGAAGTCTATTGCCAAACCAGTTTTCCAGATTTATCCATGTTTATCTTAAATATCGTTGTTGAACTTATTTAAGCTTCCGCATGTTGTCTTTTAAACCTTTTAAATTTGATTGATGTAAACTTATTAATATTTTAAATTTATGCAACGGTGTTTATTTTTCAAACGTACCCTTAGAGGTCGTTCTTTATGCTTTGTACTTGAAATAGCCATGGACGTCACGCCCCCGGACGCCAAATCAGAAGGGACCCTATTTGGGGGTGTGACATATAATTAGTGGGCAGTGCACGTGGCTAAAACTAAATCAGAAAGCAAAACAAATGAATTACTCGAACTCGTCTGGTTTGGTTCAGTTATTTAACCGATATAACCTGGTTAAAAACTTTCTTTCTCTAATTTTTCTAAACATCAAACTTATTCTTACTGTTTCATGTATCTGAGCTCGCTCATTTCATAAGCTCGCTTTTTACGGTTATGAAATAGCTTGTCAAATTTAGCTTATGTACGTATTCGTATACAAAAGGTCAACCTAATCACCTCATAAACAAAAAAACCAAACAATAATTTAATACCTATAAAAACAACAATTAAATCTTAATAATACCTTGCATTTTTCATTTGTAGCTTCGGGAGCAGACCCCTCAAGATCCATTTTGAAACTTCACTGGCTTATACCTAAATTGAATCAAACAAAAGTGAAATAATTATAATCATTGTTTTGATTCAGAATTGAAAATAGGTAATTATTAATTTGTTACAATCCAATATTGCTAAAACTTATAATCAATAGAAATCTAGATTCAACAACAACAATAAAACTTATCTTTCTTGGTTGAGGAAACCTGATCACAACCAAAAACATATGATCTTCTCCATCTTTTTCCTCGTCTCATATTTGGTATTGAGGCGGTGGATCTGTGAGAAAGAATGGGGGCGGTGGGTTTGGTATGTCGATGGTTTCAGAATCAATTTGGTGTGTGTGTGTGTATGTTTTGAGGGGTGGTTTTACTCGGTGAGGAATAGGCTGGAGTGGAAAACCCGTGTTAATGCATTAGATTACTGTGTGAGGTTGAATATGTGTTAGTGATTAAACAAATAATATGACTGGATTAAAAAAATCCGCTATGAGTCTTGTTATTGTTGCTCTGTGAGAGGGAACTTTTAATGCTTTTAGTATATTATATAAATAGGTAAAGAAAAAAAGAAACTAAACCAAGAAAAAACAATGGTGCAATTGGCGATGGATAAACTCAGAAGAAGATGAATAGAGAGAACACTTTTAATTTTATGATGAAGTAAAACAAAATAAAATAAATAGAGATGTGTAGCATCATAAATGGTTTAATACTACTGCACCAAAAAAAATAATGGTTTAATATTTCAATCACGGCATCAATTTTAATGTTTGTTCAAGGGCTCTTATGTAAATTTAAGTTTAAAAAGCTTCAAAAAAATTAAGTGCTTCTTTTTAAGCTTTTTATTTTGGAGATATTTGTATAAAGTAAAAGTTTAAAGTCTATGCATTTAAACGAAACTACTTATTTTAGATGAGATTATTTTTGTAACACAAAATTTACAGCTCCAAAAAAGCTCTTAAAAAGCTAACGCCAAACAAGCCTCTTATAGATGTTATGTTACTCATATATACATCGTTGACTAAGTATCTCTTTTTACTATTAACTCCACATGATTTTTTTTATCATATTAGTTAATTTGCAATAAGCACTCTTTTACTTACATTCGTCGCCTATGTGAGACAAATATAATAAAACAAAATTTGAACAATACCAACAAATTTGAACAATACCAACAAGTTTAACAAAAAAAACACACTTTATGTTTAACAAAAAAACACACTTTAAATTCCACTACACTCACCTAATAGTCTATTTTGGCGCACAGTCAGTGTCAACTTAATGAAGCTAATCCTATCTTAATCTCCTTTTGATGCTGCCAACATCGTTATATCATCTCCCATGTTTATTTCCAATCTTAAACGGAGAACTTCTTAATATCAATGTTTTAAATATTTGTCGTTTTGTTTGTGAAAATTGTTATGATATAATTATCACCATCAGATACATAATTTAATGAACCTATATAAAAATCTAACCTAGGAACACTGGCATGCCGTTCCATATGATTTTCATGCTGTATACCAGCAAGCAGCGCAGAAAGTTCCTTTTCCATGACGTTTAATTCTCTTCTTGTTCTTTTGCTCTCCACTTCCGATGTTTTACTTTTCTGACGTCTCAAACAATTTTTGCCAACACTTGAAACTTTTTAAATAATGATTAGATACATAAATGATAACATTAATATGAATAAAAAAATCCTACGTACCTCAGTTATGCTAGCCTTGTCATTAATATTTTGATCTCATCTGCCAAAAGCTTTAATATACCAGCAACACCATAAACTGTTTGGACTTTTAGAACACGAACGGTGGTACTATGTATGACCTTATCTATAACGTAATCAAAACCACCAAAGCCCAATAATCAGATCTTAACAGGGATAAATTTAGCAAAAATTATTGTAACCCAACCTCACTAATACTACAGGTTGGTACGTTAAGAAACCATTTTTTGTGTCATCAATAGTATTAACCATACGCACACTACATTCGTTAAAGTACCATAACGTATAAAAAAGAACATAATGCAGGCACATATACAACAATGGCAGGAACAAAGAATGCTCGTGTAGGGGCAGCAAATGTATTGTGTTGCTTGTTGCGCCATGGCGGTGACAGCTTTAAGATAAAAATGAAACAAATGTAAAATACATTAGCAAACAATAACATCTAATGTGAGTAACTCTCAAGTGTAGTTGTATATAAAAAGAAAAATAAGTAGTCATAGTGGAATTGGGCAACATTTCATGACTGTATATACAAACAAACAAACAAACAAACATAAAATAGCAGAAGTAGGGAGCATATCATGTCAATACACATTATCACACAAATAATTCGTGCAATTTATATGTTCATAATGTTCTACTATAATAGATAAGTAGTTTTTTACATAAAGGATATCGATATCAAATAAGCATTTTTAAGGGGCAATTGAGATGACATACTTGAAAGTGCGTATACCCGCTGTTTGGTTGTAGAAAAAACTTATTATGTATGTCTAGGTGAATTTAAATGCTTATGTAATTATGTATAATCATTTTTTAGTAACTACAAGTTCTGAAAAAAAAAGTAGAAAATCTTATATACATTGAGTTTCACCACTGCTTGATCCTACAGGTCACCAACAAGTGGCCTTGTTCCAACATTCACATCAAATGATCTCATTCCAGCATGTGACCTTGTTTCTAACACGCACATGCATTCAATAACAAAGAAATCTAATGAAGAGGTTCTAACTTATATTGCCAAAGTATAATGTACAGAACTATAATAACAAAATATTGAAAAACATTAAATTGCAGGCCTAATTTTCACAGATATCAACATCCACATAGAACTGCCAATACATCAGCGAAAACAGCAGACAAAGAACTCTAATGAAGAGGTTCAAAAAAGTTTTAAAAGCTTCAAGAAGTTTGATATTATTTCAGACCATACGAGGCAGTGTTTTTTCAACATTCAACCCGTTAATGAATCAAGCAAGTGTGAGTCTGCGTGTTTATTGTAGTTATTAGATAGTAATAATAATTGATAACAATAATATAATGCATCAGGTATGTATGTTTAACTTAAGAATGGTAATCTAAATGTTGTTTTGCTTATCAGTTGGAGTACTACATATATAAAACATTTAGTTCAAACATTATACCGTCCAACATTGAGCACAAATTCATCTCTTTTTTACATTTGGAGGAGCCTGTTTCCAAAACTCTAGAATAAAACACAATGATTCAGCGACTTTCACGTGTTCTGATATCAGAATAGTACTTAGTCAAATTTACTTATAATTAATTAGATACGTATGTAGTGCTTCACATTACTCCTTGTTGATCTATAAAGTTCTTCTGCTCGAAGACGAATTCCATCAGTACAACGCCACATAGACATCTGAAAAAGACAATCATTTGAATAAGATGAATAATTACGATGAGAATACATAAATCCTAATTAAACATAAAGAATATATGTACCTCGAACATTAGATCCTTTATCTGTGAAAAATAAGTGTTGGTTGCCATCGTTCTAGCAAGTAAGCAAACATCCCTTGTTACCTCAGGTGTCGTCCTTAGATTACCTGTATTTGATACCAAAAAAATATTATATGTAAATTAATCAAACCTTAGTTTTTTTCAAATACATTGCTTTTAAGTTTACAAAATAGCTTAAATTTGTGTTAGGTGAAGAACATACCATCACGGTTATCACCCATCCAAGAAGATAACTGAATAAGAAGGGCATTCTAAGGAACACGTTGATTGATCCCAATGTTCTTAAGAGCCATGTGAGCGGAAAGTAGCTTGATCTACATATTACACGACACAAATTTACTTCTCTATGCAAAGCCAAACAGTCACGGATCCTGAAAAGGACATTAAACATAACATAATGGTAATTTAAATTCCATATAATTATTCATATCCTACAATACATAACACGTCCATAAAAGTTTTGTAGCAAAGAACCTAACAAAACTAAAGCCGAAAAGCCCTTAATCTCCTAAATAATAAAAACTTTGATACCAACAATCTTTTTTTAATTGAATACAATATACAATATTCAAAGTAGCTTATTTCAATCAGAAATAGGTATCAAATCATTTAGGATAAGCAACTGCAAACAACCCTGAAAGCTGTTTATCTGCTTTACATAAATGGAACACGACAGATAATCAATAATCAATCCCAAATACGCGACGCATTCGTCACATATAATAAATTATAAACCTAAGAAACATCTCATACAAAAAATTAAAGAGCCCATAAACTTGTTTTTTCCTATAATTGGGGGTGTTTGTTTCTACATAAACTCACCACATCACGCATCTTGAGATAGTTCAGTTTATTATGCTTAATTTAAGCTCTTTGTTTACCTGCGAAAATAGCATTTCTTTTTAGCATGTCCCTAGCTCGCTCGCTCATAATCTTTTAAGCTTATTTCTAATTTCTATGATAATAGCTCACATTCTCTTAATCTTCTAAGCTTATTTCTATGATAATAGCTCACCTAAATTGTGATATGTCCACCAAACATTTTGCCAGGATAGAAAAAGATTTAAACCCAACATAAATGCTAATCCAAAGACCTCGTACATCACTGTGCATTACAATAACCCCTTAAATTCTCCACAAAGTAATGTCACAAAAAATGCTAAAACAAAAAAAACTACCATAAAAAACATACCTTCAATCCCACAAAGTGGCTCAAGGTCGCCTCTGAAACATCCACCTATCAAAACACACAACAAATATACCTTCAATCCTGCAAAGTCGCTCACGGTCTCCTCCGAAACATCCACCTATCAAAACACACAACAAATATTGATCTATTAAGAAAACCATTTTAATACAATCAAAACACCATGTAAAACATATATACAAATATACAACACCTAAGATTTTTGAAAGAAACTTGCTCTCCATGCAACTGCAATCACACACGCCATCAACATAATAATTTTCCTTAACTTCATTTTTTAAAGAAAAACATATATAGAATTAGAATAAATAAAAGATCTTACCTTTGGAAGAATTATTGTTTGCAAAATCATCTTCCTGATGCTCCTTTCGCTTTATTTCCTTTCGTCATCTGTATGTGTTTGGGGATGGGAGAGAGAGTTCTGGGATGGGGGAGAGAGAGATTTCTGGAAGACGTGTGAAGCGGGGGAGGGAGAAAGAGAATATTAAAAGGTCAGTTCGGTTAAAAAAATAGGTCGGATCGGGTCAACCGGCGGGTCGACCCAGTCATTAAAGCAGCGCATTTAATTGCCTCGGGGGAACGATCTTACCCTTTAATATATAAGGTATGATTCAAGAAATACTTGTTCATGGTTAAAATGATGTTTAAAATATAAGGACATGTTTTATTTAAGGATTTACAAGCAATGAATAATTTATATAATTATTTGTAAAGTTATGGTTAATTATTTATTTATATAGTTTATATAAGTAAATAAACATGATGTACATTTTTCTTGGACAATATGGACTCAATATGATGGACATGAAGTCAAGGTCTTAATTTATACACAAGATGTGTTATTACATAAATTATAAGACTTGTAGCAAATTAGTTAAGTTAAAAACTTATAAAAAAATAAAGTTATAAACTTTTTATACAAAACTCAAAAAGCTACTGTTTTAATTCGTGAAATATAATATTTATTCTATATTTTATTAAAATAGTACATTTTATGAGCTTTCTAAATCTATAAAGAACTCGAAAATCCGAATTATAACGAAGGAGATATGAATTTTGCAAGTTACGATGAAAAGTGTTTTTATAAAAGTAATTTTATAAAAACTAAAATAGTACGAACCTGATAAAAATTATTTGATATTTTTTGAGAAAGTAGATGTCATGAGCTTTCCAAAACTATAAAGAACTCGAAAAACAAGGCTATAACGAATGAGTTATGATTTTTACAAGGTTACAACAATTAATTATATAAAAGTAGTTTTATATAATTTTACAGAAACAGTAGAAGTTACTGTTCATCAGTAGCTAAAATATTATAATTATAATACTTTGATAGATCTTCTTAATACGAAACCGTGGACATAAAAAACGTATAAAACGAATTTAAAACGAGAAAAATACGATGTTTTTACTAAAGTGATAGTTATAAATGTTTTTAACTTTATAAATATTATTTTATCAAACAATTAAAGTATTTATATAATATAAGTATATAAATAATAAATCAAGTATTTTTAGCAATTAATAAATTGTTGGACAAGTATACTATTTTTACAAATACAAATACATGGACAATCATTTTTCAAAGTACAAGTTTATATTGTTTAATTTTAATAATTAAACAAACATGTTTAGGTTGCATTCGGATTATCCGTGACGTTTCACTCATTTGATTTGTATAATCAAAGTTCATTCACTAATGTAAGTTTATAGCCTCATGTCTTGCTTGTTTTACATATATTTTTGGGGGGAGAACATGCTTGTTTACAAACTCATTTACACGGTTGATTCATACTCGCAACATGTTGCATGATCGTTTACAAATTGATTTTCATACTCATTTACATATCTCACGATGAGATACAATACTTGATTACATTTTTGGACGTAAACACCTACTTTCCTTTCACTCAAATTATTACGGATTAGCTTAAGCAGATTGAACTGTTAACTACAAGTTGGTAGACGCGAATGTTATAAAATAGATCTATTCGAGTGTGACAGCCCCGTTCGGGTGATCAGCTATCACTGGTGTCGACATTACCGAGCCAATGAACGTTATACCATGTCGGAGCAAAGAACGACATTTACATGAACATGAACATTTACGGTACCTTGAATAAAGTGACATACAAGTCTGAGCCTCAGTTTCATGAACTTAGAGTAATCGTAATCACTCATTTGGCAATACATACTTGAAACATTTCGTGATATTTTCAATTATCATGCATACTTTGAACAATTACGGTCCAACTTTCGTACGTACATTTTTGTGACTATTATAAGGGTTGAAATGGTCATACGTACTTTGCAAATCTTTGGTTCAACATTTATACTTAAACAAACCTATGAACTCATCAACTTTATGTTGACACTTTTAAGCATATTTTTCTTAGGTGAATTAGATGCTTGACTTACTTGATGTGCATTGGAGTCTAAACAATACAAGATTACTTTTCAAATGACACGTTTAGAGGTCGTTCTCTCATAGCTTGTGCAAAAGTACTCATGAAGTAACACTCCCGAACATAATTCCACTGCGACCTAATTTGGGGGTGTTACAGATTGGTATTTAGAGCGGAGGTTATAGAGAACTAGGTTGCATATTTTACCTAGACTATAACCGTTTTCACAAACATTGCATCACAACAAACTTTTTCAAGTGCATACACACTACTTGATTACGTGCTGACATTACGTGCTTATATGACATACATATATATACGTATACATTCCCTTATATATATCTTACAATTATTTATATAAGAGTTGTTTATACAAATACTAGAACATTCCTCAAAATATTACAAGTAACACGATGGTCCAAAAACCCTTACACGACTTTAACATATCATCCCACAACATTTCATTTTTGGAGCACGACTTAGAGAACTAAACTAATTTCATTTTATTACTCTGTGATTTTGTAGAAAATGCCTCCAAGAAGAGGAACCAGAACTAGAACCGCCCCCACCACTGCCACTGCCACCACCCCAATGACTGATGCTTCTATCAGGGCATGATAGCCCAAGGCGTGGCTGATGCTTTGGCTGAATAAGAAATTCAAAGAAACACTAACCTCAATGGCGATGGAAGCCAAGGTTCTAGAAGTGGTATTACAAGACCTGTGTGCCCTACTCGTGAGTGCACCTACAGTGACTTCCTCAAATGTCAACCTATGAACTTCAAGGGTACGAAAGGAGTTGTTGGTCTAACTCAATGGTTTGAAAGAATGGAGACTGTCTTCTATATCAGTAATTGTGCAGTCAAGAACCAAGTCAAGTTTGCTATTTGCACTCTTCTTCGGGCTGCTTTAACATGGTGGAACTCTCATGTCAAGACAGTTGGTCATGATGCCGCTTATGGCATGCCCTGGAAAACTCTCATGAAGGTGATGATTGTCAAGTACTGTCCAAGAAGTGAGATCAAAAAAGTTGGAGATCTAAATCTGGAACCTGAAGGTAAAGGGTACTGACTTTGTGGGTTATACCCAACGCTTTCAGGAATTAGCATTGATGTGCGGGAGAATGTTTCTCGAGGAATCTGATGAGGTGGAGAAGTATATCGGTGGACTTCCCGACATGATTCAAGGTAATGTGATGTCGGCTAGGCCGAAGACAATGCAAGAAGCAATCGAGCTAGCAAATAATTTGATGGACTAGAAGGTTCGTGCCTATGCTGAGAGGCAAGCTAAAAACAAGAGGAAATTTGATAACAACAACCAAGCTCAACATAAACTTCCCAAGAGGCAGAATGTGGCTCAAGCTTACGCCGCTGGGACTGGTGAAAGGAAGGAGTATGTTGGAACTCTTTCATTGTGCAACAAGTGCAAGTTTCACCACAAGAAAGTCAGCCATTTGACAAGGGATTGCTGGAATCCTACTGCTACTAGCAATCAAAGGATCATCACTTGCTATGAATGTGGGAATCAAGGGCACTACAAGAGTGATTGCCCATAATTGAAGAATTGAAACCATGGAAACCAAGCTGAAGGTACTGAAGCACGTGGAATGGTGTATGCCTTAGGAGGAGGAGAAACCAATCAAGACCTTGACGACATGGAAGATGATATCAATGCTTAGACTTTATCCCTTTAGGAATTCTCGTTGTACTTTCGCTTAAATTTCTGTTGTACCGAATGATTTCAAATTATCTATCAATTAATGTATCGTAAAAATTTCGTCAACTTTACTTTAACTTTCTATTATGCAAGCCAAATTGTAACACTATTTTGACGAAAATGAGCATTGCATCGTTAGTCCTCAATTATACATGGCCTGATCAACCATGTATAAATCACAAAAGTACCATGTCATGCTGAGAAGTAGTCACCTTAAAACGTTTGTCAAAAATCAATTTTTCTATTTATATTCTCGAAAGACAATCCGCCGACAAGTTTAGCCATCATCAAGGAATTAAAACCCACACCTCTTCATCAACACCATTCCGGAAGACAACTCAACCTGAATTTCAAGAGAAATTCTTTTAACACGGGAAGACTGTAACAATTCACATTTTCACATCTTTTACGTCAATAAATATCCAACTAATTATTTTAAACTTTTACGCGTTCACTTTTAATTTTTGACGTTTTGTTAAATCGCGTAAACTAAAAATCAACATTCAACGTAAACGGGCATCAAATAAATAAAAGTTTACGTCAAACAAGTGTTATATTATTTTTACGAAGATAATTTATGACTTTTCACTTTGTATTTTTATTCTTTACGTAAAACTCTACGTTTCGCAATAAAACACATTTTTTAATGCATGTAAACCCATAAACCCATCTATACTTCAACAAATACCCACCTTTATACCCAATACCCAAAAATTATATCACTTCTACCCTAATAATACTAACTAGCCATGTCTATTCATAACACTCATGAAATAAAATCAAATGCTCCACTAACTCCACTTTACCTTAAACTATACTATCCTTTACCCTTTGTAAGATGGCCACCTTCTTGTCCCTTTTTGAACATAAACACACGGAAAGGTGCAAGAATAAGCAACCATGAGCATGCCTCTCTTTCAATCAAGTCCTAAATTGTCTACCTAATCTTTGTTTAATCTAAAAGCCATGCTTTTTGTTCCTATATAAAGACATATACCTTTCACTTCATCATTCACTAGAAAAATCACAAGTAAACTCTTCCCTCATATCTCCAAACTCACGGCTCATTTCAAGCTCATAAAATAATTCATAGTTTTCATTTTCTTGATATTACAAGTATACAAGGGTTGATATTAGGCATATCTAAGGTGTTACAAAGTATTTTGGAAGCTTGGTTGGTTATTTATACAAGGGTTAATCAAGTGAAAGATTTAGGGTTTTCAAGTAAAAGTTAAGGTTTTATATCAAGTATTTAGGGTTAATACTTAGGGTCTGATTGTTTGTATCATCTTCACTCATCTTCTTAAGGTCTTCTATAAACCCAAAACTCTTCAAATTATTCATTTCATATTTTATATAATTGTTATATGGTTAATCATCACCTAGTAATTATTTTATAAAGTTTATAAAATAACTCAAGTTTACATAAATTTAAGAAATACTTGTTCATGGTTAAAATGATGTTTAAAACATAAGGACATGTTTTATTTAAGGCTTTAGAAGCAATAGATAATTTATATAATTATTTGCAAAGTTATGATTAATTATTTATTTATCTTACATTATATATAACAGGATACATAAATGCCACCTCATGCCACTTAAATGCCACATAATCACCAAAGAATGCCACCTCACCCATAATTTAATCCACGTCACCATCTTTTAAAGACACCTAAGCATTTTTTAATCCACATAGGCAGCCAAGAAAGCCACCTAAGCATTTGTTTAAGCCAACTACGCATTTAAATCCGGCCAAATTAATATACAAAAAAATTTGGTGCTTGTGGGTTTCGAACTCAGGTCTTGGCACCCACAAGTTTTTCATCTACCATTAGACCACAATGGTAGTTGTGTTAAGTTTCTAAAAAACAAATAATTAGTTTAATTCAACTAAACACAATTTGCATTTTTAAATTTGAATCATTTTGTATTTAATTTTTGCATTTAAAATTAGGAAAAACACACACTTAGTCAACCCTGAAATCACGCTCACTTCAATGCTAAATCAGTTTCTTCAATTTAATTACAATTGTGAATCTCATAATTATCGAATGACTATTATCACATAAAGATATGAGTATATCATCCACCAAAAATTCTCACCGGCTACCGGATCATCTTCGAAGGTTAGTTTTAGTTTCTTATGATTTTGTTTGATATGATATTCATTTTAATATTGGTTATCTCCAATTTCTAATAACGGTAGTATGTGCTCTGTAATCATATTACATATACAATCGGTGACTGAAACTCAAGAATCCACCATGCCTTGATATGAGGTGACTATATCACCCTATACACTTTTGATTTCAATTTTCTTTTCAAAATAATATTGTTTAAATGGCTTATCCTGCTCAATTTCACTTCTCAGGGTCTTCGTTGTCAAATAATGTTAATAATCTTGGCATACGTGATCAATGTGATGAAGCTGTAAATCAGCTTGGATTATGAGTATGAAGTTCTGGCATATCAGGTTAGCTAAATTTATCCTCATAGTTTTTGTAAGCAAATGCTAAAAATCGTTCTTAAGTCACAAAATAGGCAGGTCATACGGGTTAGGTAACAGATCAAGACCAGTAGCTTTTATGTTTCAACCATTCAACACCTTAAATGAATAAGGTGTTGGAGAAGATGGAATTCACATTTAGGATTTGCTTACAAAAACTATGAGGATAAACTTAAAATTCACATTCTATACCCATTTGCAACCTATTTCCCTGGTATTTTAGCAATTCTGTTACTATGATACATGTTTGAGTTAATATAAGAGCATCAATTTCCTATTCCTTTGCCATGATCCAGTTAAACTCTTCAATGTTGAGCATTGACTGTGATTTTTTATGCTAAAATCAATGTCAGAAGGGAATGGCTCATTCCACAAAAAGGAGAACTTATTGTTTGGCTATGAAGTTACAACTGAATTCAATGAGTTGAACATTTTAATATGTTACTCGAGATTCTGAATTTCAGATGAATAACTATAGATAATTGAGCTTATACTTTCTCATTTTGTTTCATGTATTCCATTTACGAGCCTTTCTCCTAAAACTAATATAATTCAATGGTCAACTTATCATTGTAATCTTCCAGGTATCACGATCTTGAATTTGTAGATGACCATCATCGACATCGTTACGAGGTTAGTCATACTCTGATTAGTGTAAAGTGGAATTTCAAGCACTTCTTATGCTCTTTTAAATAACTTGATTAAAATCCAGACATCCCTTGAGGGGCTAATTTTGCTGGCACTCAGTTTTATTCCAAAGTAAAACCGTCATCTGATGGATGGTCGGGTATGACTCAAATTCTCTTTTTGTACAACAGCTTTATTTACTTTACTCAATTGACCGAATCAGATTCACCATACCCAAAAAATCATATAATCACTATCAAAATGTGATGTCTGACACCCTAACTAATGTTTCTGCAAAATATTAAGAACTTAAAACAGTTATCGTTTAATGACTGTTTTACCGAATATAATTTTTGTAAAATATGAAGAATTAGTTATCGTTAAAAATATGAAGATACATTCGAAAATATAAATTCTAATCTATGTATTGTGTTTCTGTATAAGCAATTTGGGTCTGGGGCGTTTGGGATTAGTTATTGATACCAAAGTTTAGTAAATAATCTACATTGGTAGGAACTGGAAGCATCATGTAGGTTGGAAATTATGTGGTGCCCACAATCAGTTTCATAGTTTCTTTGACTTTGTTAAATGTCTTTTAAATCAGCCCGTATGGTGTATCATACAATCGGTTTCATAGTTTCTTTGACTTTGCAAGCGTTGTTATATTCGGGGGTCTTTTTATGGCATTTATGGGATAGAAAAACTTCATTGAAGGAAATAGCTCACGATGAAAAAAATATTGATGACGTACAGTGTAACGATTCAACAACTCACAAGGGTTCATCAGATGAAAGTTTTGTCAAGAGCATAAAGTTTGTTCAAAATCCAGATATGAAAGGTATGTCTAAGGCATCCATCTGACTCGTTACCTTTGAACTGTCATTTTTTTCATTTTACCCATTTTACCCTTTAAAGATAATACATTACCTGAATTGATCCAGGCATAAGTAAACGAGTCTAGTTAGTAATACATATCCAACTTTGATAATTTTACAAAAATATTTGGAACCATTGTTAAGCGTTGGGGAAATGTGGATATCGAAGTGATTGTTTGTGGTCCTCCAACTCTTTGTACATGTGTTGCTACATAGTGCATAGTCCAAGAATTTTGTGAGAAGGAAAACCAAATCCAGTCTCATTTAAAACAGCCACATTCGAATGCGCGTTTTATCGGAATGTTACAGTAGGCAACTCCTTGGAACTTCCGTTATTATAATGCTCATTCACTGTTCTGTTGTGAAGATGTGAATTTTCTGCGAAAACAATTTAACACTCACTTTCTCCGCCTTCTTTTGAATTGACATTCAGATATGGTGATGAGCAGAAACTAGCATGATCTTCAGCAACTTTACAAGTCATAATATCCTTTGTGAAGGATTGGTAAATATATCAACATCCAATATTCTGTTACATATGGGATTTACTCTTCCTGATTGTTGTTTATTTGTTTCTTTTCTTTTTGAGGATGAAATACGAGTCTCCAATAAGTGTGCTTAATTAAATCTTTCAGGGGGGCCAAGTTAAATTGGTTTGGGCAGGAAACCACCAGGTCAGAGATGCTTTACCTGAAGATATCTCCTTCTGTAACAATTTCAATTATATTGTTTTTAGTTTTTTCATAGTAACTTTTTAAAGGACGGTGCTAGGCAATTCAAAAATTAAAAAACTCATCATATGATATAAGCATGCTTTGTCTTTTCAGAATCTCAAAATAGTTTGCGACTAGCCATTCTTATTTTTTACTATAACTATTGGCTCCCCACAACAAAAACTCAAACAATATGTGAATCATGTGTTCTATAATTAATTTTTTTACATCTCACAACCTTAAAAGTGATGCTTTTTACAATGGATAAAGGCATCAAAACTAAAATCCATGTCCTGCACCACCTTTTGTTTACTTGAACTTATTTACCATATATCAGTTTGTTAGTCATGCAAAACTTAGACATTGGTTTCTACCTATTATCTATTTCATGGATCGAATTTAATTGTGTTTTGATTGGTAGGAGGATCATGGGTGTTTATGGACAAGATTAACTAAGACTGGCCGCCATTGGTGTCATGTCTACAAGGTACTGTCTCTTTGTTTCTGCATTTACAATTATAGATTGCAGATCCATCACCATTAGTATGTATGTGTCTTTATAAGGACGCGACTCGAAAAACCTGAACCTGTCGAGTTTTCAAGCTATTTTTGATTTTGACTCAATTTAATACCCCCAAAATCACAACAATGCAGCGGAATACCACTTGGGGTGCTACTTCATAGTATAAAGTACAAGTTATAGAAAACGACCTCAAAAGAGACGTTTTAAAAGAAATACACATTCGATTAAAATATCAGAGTAAATTCAGGTCCCAATAATTTAATTTTAACAAAAATTACAAGAGTTCAAACATGACTTATTTTTATATTTAAAGAAAACAATTATCGAATGTGAAGAAAACCAAGTCCTTAAAGTTTTGATATCCACGCAACTCGAATGCTCCCATTGCTCAGCTAGTAAGAATATAACCTGAGAAAATACATGCAAAAGCGTCAACAATAATGTTGGTGAATTCATAGGTTTAAGTAAAAACAGTATTGAAATAGTTCAAGTAATATTTCAGTAAGAAAGTAGCGTTACAATATTTCAACGTATTATTTCCAAAATCCAAATAGTGATTAATATTTTCAGTAAGAAAAGCAGCGCTGCAACATTTTAAAGTGATTCGATAAATTAAGTAATAATCAGTAGTGGACCACAAGGTTTAAGATCAATCAATGACAGTATTTCAAAGTGTAATTCAACATTACCGCATTGAGCTCATGACATCGAAACCTTGACAATAACGCATATCAAATGCAAATATAGTTGCCCCAGTACTAGGTATTATTGCCTCATACCTACGATTCTCAATACAAATCGCCCGTTAAAAAGGTGCTCGAAAGAATTCGATTCAGACCTCGGACGGGGTTGTCAAACCCAATAGATCTATTAAATGTACTAGCGTTCACCCCTACAGGGCAATTAACGGTTCATGAAATTAAGGAGTTTGGCAATAGTGACTTATGCAGATAATTTCATAATCGGGTCAGGCATACCCTTCAAGCACTTGTGTTCCATTAGTAAAACAATAATGTATTTAAAACTCACAGTCTTGTAAATATATAATCAATGATCTCAATCATGTAGTATGCATATCAAGCTTTAATAAAATCAGTAGTAAACAAACATATATCAAACATGTATTAGAAATCATATGGTAGGCAAGTAAAATCTTTAGTAAAAACATTCATATAGCGCTCATGTAGTAGAATTCAATAAGTTTACTAATAAAACGAGCATATATTCTCACCCCGAAAATAGTTATGAAAACCATTAAAGTAGAAAAGGTAGGGCTATGAACTCACCGAGAAGCAAGGAGATCGGAAGTAGATGGATCATTGGATGAGATAAAAGTACGCCTAAGCACCACCTAAAAGGCGTGACGTGTCTTAGTATGATAAAAGAAGCAATACGTAAAAATAAAACAAGTGATCACGAGATATGTCTCCAAGATATGCATGGCATTGCACTCAGACTTACCCTAACTATTTTTATTCCAAAATTGGTGTTTAACCTGACCTAATATGAAATAAAACATCCACTTATTTTCAAACCTCAATTCTTATTTTATCCACATTTACCTATTCGATTTAGATTTCAAGCTTAGACGTAAATTTCCAAATTCTAAAATTGACCCAACTTAATGGACCCATAACTCCTAGCTCATAAATGGTCTAAGTATAAGGATTTCATTCCTAGAAATCCCTCTGAGTCTAGTTTTCAAAACTATAAAGCTCATCTTCTAAAGAATTTTAGTACCATGTGAAAAGACTGTTTTACCCTCAGGTTACCTAAAACAGAAAGTTTCTAGATTTTTAACCCTTCACGGAAACGGCCATAAATCCCGATCTATGATAGCAATTCAAGTGAGGCCAAATGGAGGTGTTAGATTTATGTGTCTACTATAGGGATCAACTTTTTTATTTCAACATTTTAGTGTAAAAATACAGACTTATACTTATTTTCCAAACAGGTGTCCAGATTTGACTAGTTTCGGTAAATCGGCCATATCTCACTCATCCGGAGGAGATACGGCTCCATCCAACTCACCACATAATCTACAAATATTTATATACCTAAAATATGAATTTTCTAGTAAGCCACAAGCTAAAAATAATTCGTACTAAGACCAACAATCTGCTGACTTAAAGCAGTCCCTAAAATACCACTTTATCTACACTCACTCTCATTGATTTGACCTCGCCAAAAGTGCATGCAATGCCATACCACTTTGTCACATCTATTAATAACATAAAAATGCATATTTTACAGTAGGTAATCAAATCAAAATATAACTTTTATAAGAAAATATTTAAGGAAACAAAATAGAGCCTTACAATAACAAAAGTGACCACAATAATCAACACCACCTGTACACCTTATTTCTCCAAGTTTTTGACCCAACAGTACCAATATAAGGAAATCAAACACATAAGCAATATCTCAGCCTTCACACTTCATTTTTACCCAAATCAATAGCTCTTTATAACCCCTAAATAATCTTGCAACACTTTCAACAAAAATCAACCCAAACTATCAACAAAACCAAGCTTTATAAATCACCCACTACAACTATAACATCACCACTATTACATGCATACACTCTTCAAACTCTTGAGAAAACTCAGCCCCCCTAAAGTTCAAGAAATGATGGTTTTAATGGGTGTTGATTATTAAGGAAACTATGCCAAATAAGGATGCTTATAACTAGTGTAGATTTTTAGCTAGAGAAATTTGAGTGATCGGTGGTGTTTGGTGGCTATTTGGGTCGGCAAGATCAAAGAATAACAAGGAATGTGGGGTAAAGTTTTTATCAAGCAAATGGAGAAATGTGAATGAGCTAAGGTTTTATGAGTACTAGACAGCTTTACAGGCATTATAGTTGCCAAGTGTTCTCAAGGACACTGATATGTTTGCCACGCCACATGTGAGTGGTTTACCCACTTTAGGGTTTTTATTTATTAGTAAGTTTAGTATTTAGGGTATTAAAACTTTTTAAGATAGGTGGGTAGCTTTTGAGGCTTAATAGGTATTAACGTAAAAAAAATTATGAAAGTTAAGCGGGACCACGATAGTAAAAAACGTGACAAGATAAACATAGTTTCTACATTAAACGGTATACTTTTCTGTAATAATAAATTTCGTTGGCGTTCGAGACGACGGATTAATTAATTTAAGCATGGCTCGAAAATAATTTAGACGATGGATTTTTTTATTTAAAACCCGACCTTAATGTAATAAAATAATTTCTATTAAAATTTAGAAAATAAAACTTAAGCTCGGGGAAAAATAGTGACCTTATATTCACGGGTGTTTTACAGAAGTAAATTAATAATTGAAAGTGTAAGTTTTAAATTAATGCCCAAAAATTTACAAATGTTACAGCCTTCCACATTAAGGGAACGGAGAGCCGTCCCGGTGCTCTATTCGACTTATTCGTCTTTAGTTTACTTGTGAAGAGATAAGGATATACACAGGTCTTCGTTGAGGTTTCCAACAAAATTTGAAAGAACAATAGTCAAAGCATTAAATATATGCAATGACCATGAGCGAACGGATTGAATGTCGTGAGAATCCGTAAAAGGAAGGATTAAATACATAACTCGAAGAAAAAGCCATTGGAAATGAAGAATTTAACAAGTCGTAAATTCTTGGAAGCGGTTAATGGTTCATTACTATTAGATTATCAAGTTCGCGGCGGGCGATACACATTCGGAAAAATCTATATAACAAATTACGAGTCGAAAGGAGTTCATAGCCCAAAGAATGATTCGTACAGACGAACGCACGCTATGTCGAAGACACATAAGCCCACTCATTCACAATTTGTCACTTACATAAAGAGGCGTCCCAATCCATGTAAGTGATTAATTATGACCTTATGGTTCGGCGGTTTATAATTACCTTATTCAAATGAAGAAGCGTCCTAATTCATTTCAATAAGATGATTATAAATCATCTTACTTAAATATGGCCGACACAAAACACAATATCAAAACAAGACCAAAAGCTACATTAAGTAAAAAGGTGATGTCTTCTTGATGGCATGATTCTTCAAAAGCTTAACAAGTAACGAGAAGAATAATGAGACGTTGGTCAATTGCATTTCAAAGGTATGTGCCAAAAGACGGCACGATCCGAGGTGATAAGGTAAAGTAGTACTCCCATCAACTGGAAGATTTCAAAACGATGAATTACAAAACAACATATGCGATTAAAGCATAATAAGAGCGTTCGAACTCGGAGTCAAACGATAAAATAACTAGCAAAATTGACGAACTACACCGAATTTCAATATCGTCAAACAGAAATAAAGTACCATAAATGCTTTAGAGATCACCGCATCGCTTATAAAATATTTAAGTAAAAGAACTTATTAAGACGTACCATAGTACTATACACATATGTAAGTAATTATTATTACGTAACAATTCTGCCCTCGTTCGACTTAATGGACCTTTATCTCAAAATCCGTAACAGGTATAAACGAACGGTTTTCGCCTCAATCAAGCTTAATGAACCTAGTTTACTGATGTTATCAACCAAATACTCCAATATATCAAGAACCTAAGTGGAATGACCAATTTGTCCTCATGTGCCAAATCTGATTATTTACAACGTTTTTCCGTTCCACCGTTTTTAGCATAATTCCCATTTTATAACTCCGTTTGACCCGAAACAAAAGCCCATGTCTAAGTTTATCTAATTTCTACAGTTTTGGCTTGAAAAATGAGGTACTTAATATGAAAAAATCTAGACATAAATTCATTTGAAAATCTAGGTCTAATTTCTAGTTATTTTCGCCATTTTGGTCGTAACTCATTCATCCGGAATGGTTAATGCTCTATCCAAAGAACCACATGGTCCTCATATGTTGTACCCTTAACCCATGTAAAAACCTAGTAGTCTTTAGTTCAAAAATTATTCGTTACAAGCCAAACAATCTATCTAGTAATTTCTGGGTACATACTAAGTTTGTTTCCACGGTTTTGGTCGTATCTCGACCATCCGGAAGAGTTAGCGTTCCATCCAACTCGCCACTAGGACCTAACATATTAGTCTATTCATTAATGCAAAGATATATTTAAGCCAAAATTTTCCCATTAAAATACCAACTTTACCCGAAAGTTCCAAAAAAAATAGCCGAAAGTAACCATAAATAGTCAACACTCATAGGAATTACTAATATATATATAGATGGCGGTGATCCCGAAGATAAACGTAAGAATTTGAGAAGAAAGTAGCCCATATATGTACAAGTATCTATATATATAATACTAGTATTGACGTTCGAGGGAGAAAATAAGAAAGCAGGAAGTACGCGATAGTTGGAGTGGTCAATATATAACCGACCGATATAAGGCAAATAGTATGACGTCGTAAGATAGACGTAAGGGAGAAATCATAGACAAGTGTTAAATACTCATTATTCATGTAATAGTAGTAGGGATGCAAAAGAGAGCATATAAGTTACCTGGGAGCAAGCGCGCGCGGATATCGGACAATGGTGAAAGATTCTTAAAAGTTTTTGAAAAACGGTTATAGTTTAGGTTTTGAAAACGACCTAGTTCTCTATAACCAGTGCTCTGATACCAATCTGTAACACCCCCAAAATCACAACAATGCAGCGGAATACCACTTGGGGTGCTACTTCATAGTATAAAGTACAAGTTATAGAAAACGACCTCAAAAGAGACGTTTTAAAAGAAATGCACATTCGATTAAAATATCAGAGTAAATTCAGGTCCCAATAATTTGATTTTAACAAAAATTACAAGAGTTCAAACATGACTCATTTGTATATTTAAAGAAAACAATTATCGAATGTGAAGAAAACCAAGTCCTTAAAGTTTTGATATCCACGCGACTCGAATGCTCCCAATGCTCAGCTAGCAAGATAATAACCTGAGAAAATACATGCAAAAACGTCAACAATAATGTTGGTGAATTCATAGGTTTAAGTAAAAACAACATTGAAATAATTCAAGTAAATATTTCAGTAAGAAAAGCAGCGCTACAACATTTCAAAGTGATTCGATAAATTAAGTAATAATCAGTAGTGGACCACAAGGTTTAAGATCAGCCAGCGACAGTATTTCAAAGTATAATTCAACATTACCGCATTGAGCTCATGACACCGAAACCTTGACAATAACGCATATCAAATGCAAATACAGTTGCCCCAGTACTAGGTATTATTGCCTCATACCTACGATTCTCAATACAAATCGCCCGTTAAAAAGGTGCTCGAAAGAATTCGATTCAGACCTCGGACGGGGTTGTCAAACCCAATAGATCTATTAAATGTACTAGCGTTCACCCCTACAGGGCAATTAACGGTTCATGAAATTAGGGACTTTGGCAATAGCGACTCATGCAGATAATTTCATAATCGGGTCAGGCATACCCTTCAAGCACTTGTGTTCCATTAGTAAAACAATAATGTATTCAAAACTCACGGTCTTGTAAATAGATAATCAACGATCTCAAGCATGTAGTAAGCAAATCAAGCTTTAATAAAATCAGTAGTAAACAACCATATATCAAACATGTATTAGAAATCATATGGTAGGCAAGTAAAAGCTTTAGTAAAAACATTCATGTAGCGCTCATGTAGTAGAATTCAATAAGTTTACTAATAAAACGAGCATGTATTCTCACCCCGAAAATAGTTATGAAAACCATTCAAGTAGAAAAGGTGGGGCTATGAACTCATCGAGAAGCAAGGAGATCTGAAGTAGATGGATCATTGGATGAGAGAAAAGTACGCCTAAGCACCACCTAAAAGGCGTGACACGTCTTAGTATGATAAAAGAAGCAATACGTAAAAATAAAACAAGTGATCACGAGATATGTCTCCAAGATATGCATGGCATTGCACTCAGACTTACCCTAACTATTTTTATTCCAAAATTGGTGTTTAACCTGACCTAATATGAAATAAAACATTCACTTAGTTTCAAACCTCAATTCTTATTTTATCCACATTTACCTATTCGATTCAGATTTCAAGCTTAGACGTAAATTTCCAAATTCTGAAATTGACCCAACTTAATGGACCCATAACTCCTAGCTCATAAATGGTCTAAGTATAAGGCTTTCACTCACTAGAATTCCATTATGAGTAGTTTTCAAAAATATAATGCTCACTTCTAAAGAATTTTAATGCCTTGTGAAAAGATTGTTTTTACCACCCTGGTTACCTAAATACATTTAAGTTTCCAGATTTTTAACCCTTAACTGGGAAACGACCTTTAAATCCCAGTCTTTGATAGCATTAGTGAGGCCAAAATGGAGGTGTTAGCTGTATGTGTATACTACAGGGATCAAACTTTTTATTTCAATTAGTTTAGTGTTAAATACAGAAGTATTCTTATTTTCATAAAGTTGTCCAAGTTTTGACTATTTTTGGTAATATAGGGCCAATATCTCACTTCATCCGGAGGAGATACGGCTCCATCCAACTCACCACATAATCTACAAATATTTATATACCTAAAATATGAATTTTCCAGTAAGCCACAAGCTAAAAATAATTCGTACTAAGACCAACAATCTGCTGACTTAAAGCAGACCCCAAAAATACACGTTATAATACACTCACTTCATGATTTGGACCTCGCCAAAAGTGCATGCAATGCCATACCACTTTGTCACATCTATTAATAACATAAAAATGCATATTTTACAGTAGGTAATCAAATCAAAATATAACGTTTATAAGAAAATATTTAAGGAAACAAAATAGAGCCTTACTATAACAAATGTGACCACAATAATCAACACCACCTCTACACCTTATTTCTCCAAGTTTTTGACCCAACAGTACCAATATAAGAACTCAAACCCAAGCAATATCTCAGCCTTCACACTTCATTTTTACCCAAATCAATAGCTCTTTATAACCCCTAAATAATCTTGCAACACTTTCAACAAAAATCAACCCAAACTATCAACAAAACCAAGATTTATAAATCACCCACTACAACTATAACATCACCACTATTACATGCATACACTCTTCAAACTCTTGAGAAAACTCAGCCCCCCTAAAGTTCAAGAAATGATGGTTTTAATGGTGTTTGATTATTAAGGAAACTATGCCAACAAGGATGCTATAAACTAGTGTAGATTTTAGCTAGAGAAATTTGAGTGATGGTGGTGTTTGTGTGGCTTATTTGGGACGGCAAGATCAAGAACACAAGGAAGTGGGTGAAAGTTTTTATCAAGCAAATGAGAAATGAGAAATGAGCTAAGGTTTTATGAGAACTAGACATGCATTACATGCATTACTAGTTGCCAAGTGTTCTCAAGAACACTTAATATGTTGCCACGCCACAAGTGAAGTGGTTTTACCACTTTAGGGTTTTATTTAATAGTAAGTTTAGTATTTAGGGTATAAACTTTTAAGATAGGTGGGTAGTTTTGAGGCTAATGGGTATTAACGTAAAATATAATGAAAGTTAAGGCGGGACCACGAAGTAAAAACGAACAAGATAAAAATAGTTCTACATTAAACGGAATACTTTTCTGAAAAATTAAATTACGTAGGGTTCGAGACGGATAATAATTCTAAGCATGGCTCGAAAATAATTAAGACGACGATTTTTAATAAAACCGACTAAAAGTAATAAAATAAATTCTATAAAATTTAGAAAATAAAAATAAAGCTCGGGATAAAATAGTGACCTTAAATACGGGGTTTTACGGAGTAAAATAAATAATGAAAGTATAAGTTTAAATAATGATCCAAAAATTACAAAATGTTACATCTGATGATACGTTACACAACCTATCTTTAATATTAAACCTATATACGTGTAAGGTGTAACATTTTGTGTTGCTGCATGCTATTATAAAACCACCATAGAGTTGATAGTGTTGAATTAACAATGTTGTCAAGTTGCTTGGTACTTTTTTTTTAGTTTAGCATTGTGTGAGATGTGCATGCTATTAGATATATGACATCTTTTAGTGAATAGTTGTCAACCTGGAGGTTTTCAATATATATCTTGATAAGCCTGTTTTAGATTAGCTTTGTTTAGCACGTTCGACATCTGAAAGAAGTGTTTGAAATGCTTTTAAGTAGCACTCAGTTATGTTATTTTGGGACGACTTGGCATAGAAGGTCTTTTCACAGATTTCTCGGCATGACTCATTCTAAAATAACAATCTGTAATCAATAATTGTAAGGAGTAAAAGACTATCCTGATTTTAGTAGTCCTGATCAGTTATTAATTATTAACAATAATTGTAAGACTAACTGGTTACGATTCTTTACTACAATAATTGTTTCAGTGTAGCCACTCCTCTAAATTTACAAGAGTGGACAACTAGAGCAGAAACCTTTGATAACCTCAACACTTCTGTTAGTATCATGCCTTATATTCTCCTCCCTGATAGTGTTTAGTGTCTGAAGAAAGAATTACTCTCTGCATGTCAAAATTGAAATGGTGGGAAAATATGTTGGCCTAACAGACTCCTATCTGTCTGTTGTTAAGGTACGGTTAGTGTATATCCCCTAACACTCCCTTGATAAGTATAACAATGTTGATCAATGTTATATTATAATTTTGTTGTTGTTTTATTGTGGTTTTATAAGTGTGACAATGTTGATTCAGGGGAGAGTGTTTGGATTTATCCAAACAACCCATGCTATCAGCTTAGGCGTGCCTGCCCAGAAAATGTCGATATTCCAAGTGAATGCATAAACAAGTTTATGGATTTACAAGCCAGATATTCAATCGATAGTGTAAATACCAACTTAAGCAAATTGCATAATGTGAAGTACAATAGCTTGATTGAACCCAAAACGAAGTAAATTGACCTAAACGAATGATAAAAAGTGGGTTAACGGTGATACAAAAGTAAATCAAGTAATATGTTTTGTGTATAATCCTTGGATATTGATGTCTTAATTTTAACCTTTTATTTCATGCTCACCAATATTTAACATTTTATCAAATTGCACGATGATTTATCAAGTTCACGACCATCTTCTAAAACTGCAGGGGACGGGACCAGGACTGGTGAACATGCTGAAACTGTAAAGTCAACACCTCCAGGTACTAGGAAAACGTGTAGAGAGAGTAAGAGTGCATCATCTTATAAAAAATTGATTTGTTATATAAAAAATTGATGCACGTTCTTAAAAACTTGGTTGAGATCCCACGTGCATTAATTAAACGTCTTGAAGCTTTACTGTATATGAGTTCCATTCAAGAGGATTACAATATGGCTAAAGAACCATTTGCCTACTTTAGAGCCACCACAATGTAGCTTTTAGATTGCATATACTCATATGCGTTTAGGCCGTGTTTTAGGCATCTCTACCTCTCTATCCTTTTAAAATGATCTAGTTTCCAACTTAATACATGGCTATTTGTTGAATCACAGGTAACTTGCAATAACTTAGAAAAAGCTGACTCTACTTATGGCATCTAGAAGCGGTACTCAAAACCGGTAACCGAATGAATGATGGTACATTTAGAGAAAAATCCTAGGCATTCATGCTTGACACCATTCGAAAAGTTTCTGATGTCAAAGGCACAGTCAGCTACTGACAACCCTCTGTTTTTACAACAGGATACTATGTCTTATTTGCAAACACCAAACACACTAACTAGAATGAAACTCTACTACAATGGGTGGCCTCGGAGTACCTCAATCTTCTTCATTTACTGTAAGACCATTTTGCCCCTTTGAGCGTTTCTTGATTATAGTTTTGTGCCAATATGGTATAACGTTAAGATTATTTATCTTGACATATTTATGGTCCAACACAAATCGACCTATTATCAAGTAATGGGAAACTTTGGTCTAAACTAACATAAGTTTTGTATTATAGTTAAGCATGATAGATACATTAAAGAACGAAAAAATTTACTTATTATTTTTTTATTTGGTTACATGATTAAGCCAATAAATAACGGTCCAACACAAATCGACCTATTATCAAGTAATGGGCAACTATGGTCTAAACTAACATAAGTTTTGTATTATAGTTAAAAAGCATGATAGATATATTAAAGAACGAAAAAATTTACTTATTATTTTTTTTATTTTATTACAAGATTAAGCCAATTAATAAGAACAAGGTTTTTGTAATTAACATAAAGTTGTATTGCTGAATTTGCATAGGTTGTTTACTCTTTACTATTAGGTTATATATTATAAGATGGAGACTGTGCCGCTTCTGAAACATCACAAGATTGTTTATTTCACTCATACTGATTCCAAAATCACCAACAATGGTATCTCAAACTCTATTCAGGAGCTAAGGTGTCACATCAAGTATAGAGCACTAAAGTATTATGCACCCATTGAGGAACTAGGCAAGACTTTGGTCGCAAGAATGCGACAAAATAGAGGCCCGTATCTTTCTTTTCATTTGAGGTATTTCTCATTCTATTTCTTTTCTATTCATATATGTTGCACAATATTTGGCTGACACCAACAACTCCCATCGCCTTGACTTTTATTGTGGCAGTTAGTTTAAAACGGAACTAGGCTTCAAGTACTAAGAATGGGAACAAATGTAATTGAAGCTAAGATAATATCTGGTGGCAGTGTGGGTACTGTTTGCGCAATACCGTGTATGGTTATTAGCCCGTCTAACACTAAGTTTCCGTTTAAACTAAACCAAAGACAGTTCGCTGTTGAGATTTGCTTTGGTATGACCATTAATAAAAGTCAAGGCCAGACGTTGTTTAAGGTTAGGTTGTTTCTTCAAAGGCCGGTTTTCTCTCATGGCAACTATATGTCGTTGTATCGAGGGTCAAGACCAAGAAGGGTTTGACGGTTTTATGTTATGACAGAGATGGTAATTATACCAATTCTACGATCAACGTTGTGTATAAAGAAGCTTTATATCGAATTTGAAATGGTACTATATACTTTGTAATTGCGAATAGTTTATTAAGTTTTATTTCCTCTTATCGAATTATGTTTCATGTATTATTCATTCGTTATTCATTCTATTATAATTTAATATTGTTCGTATTTCATTAAACTTTCTTTAAAATTTAGCCAACGATACTCACAAGGCATACTCGCCCATCGGGCGGGTTTTGCAACCAGTATAGTTTATATAAGTAAATAAACATGATGCATATTTTTCTTGGACAATTTGGACTCAATATGATGGACATAAACTCAAGGACTTAATTTATACACAAGATGTGTTATTACATAAATTAGAAGACTTGTAGCAAATTAGTTAAGTTAAAAACTTATAAAAAAATAAGTTATAAACTTTTTATACAAAACTCAAAAAACTACTATTTTAATTCGTGAAATATAATATTTATTTTATATTTTATTAAAATAGTACATTTTATGAGCTTTCTAAATCTATAAAGAACTCGAAAATCCGAATTATAACGAAAGAGATATGAATTTTGAAGTTTACGATGAAAAGTGTTTTTATAAAAACTAAAACAGTACGAACCTGATAAAAATTATTTGATATTTTTATGAGAAAGTAGATATCATGAGCTTTCCAAAACTATAAAGAACTCGAAAAATGAGGCTATAACGAATGAGTTATGATTTTTACAAAGTTACAAAAATTAATTATATAAAAGTAATATAATTTTACTGAAACAGTAAAAGTTACTGTTCATCAGCAGCTAAAATATTAGAAATATTATAGTTGGATAGATCTTTATAATACGAAACCGTGGACATAAAGAACGTATAAAACGAATTTAAAACGAGAAAGATACGATGTTTTTACTAAAGTGATAGTTATAAATGTTTTTAACTTTATAAATATTATTTTATCAAACAATTAATTTATTTATATAATGTAAGTATATAAATAATAAATCAAGTATTTTTAGCAATTAATAAATTGTTTGACAAGTATACTATTTTTATAAATACAAATACATGGACAATCATTTTTCAAAGTACAAGTTTATATTGTTTAATTAACATGTTTAGGTGGTGATGTAACTATATAGAATTATATGTTGTGTTAGTTATTCAAAGTACATAGTACTCATATGACCTATAATTAATTAGGTTGCATTCGGATTATCCGTGACGTTTCACTCATTTGATTTGTATAATCAAAGTTCATTCACTAAGGTGAGTTTATAGCCCCATGTCTTACTTGTTTTACATATATTTTTGGGGTGAGAACATGCTTGTTTACAAATTCATTTACACGGTTGATTCAAACTCATAACATGTTACATGATCGTTTATAAATTGATTTTCATACTCATTTACATATCTCACGATGAGATACAATACTTGATTACATTTTTGGACGTAAACACCTATTTGCCTTTCACTTAAATGATTACGGATTAGCTTAAGCGGATTGAATTGTTAACTACAAGTTGGTAGACGCGAATGTTATAAAATAGATCTATTAGGGTGTGACAGCCTCGTTCGGGTGATCAACTATCATTGGTGTCGACATTACCGAGCCAACAAACGTTATACCATGTCGGAGCAAAGAACGACATTTACATGAACATAAACATTTACGGTGCCTTGAATAAAGTGGCATACAAGTCTGAGCCTCAGTTTCATGAACTTAGAGTAATCGTAATCACTCATTTGGCAATACATACTTGAAACATTTCGTGACATTTTCAATTATCATGCATACTTTGAACAATTGCGGTCCAACTTTCATACGTACATTTTTTTCACTATTATAAGGGTTAAAATGGTCATACACACTTTGCAAATCTTTGGTTTAACATTTATACTTAAACAAACATATGAACTCACCAACTTTATGTTGACACTTTTAAGCGTGTTTTTCTCAGGTGAATTAGATGCTTGGCTTACTTGATGTGCATTGGAGTCTAAACAATACAAGATTACTTTTCAAACGACACGTTTAGAGGTCGTTCTCTCATAACTTGTGCAAAAGTATTCATGAAGTAACACTCCCGGACATAATTCCGCTGCGACCCAATTTGGGGGTGTTACATGATCTCTGATAACACTACAAAGATCTCAGACACTAGATCCATATCTCAGATGAAACTGCATTCCATAAATCTGTCACTTGACCCAAACATTAGGTAATATATCAGGTCACATAATCCACAATGTTCACCTTGATTCACCAAATACCATATTTCCATAACTACATTTGCAAGGCATCAAAAGATCATTCAACCATCATCCACAATGATCTTAGATGTCCAATTGCAACAGGCATCATCTTGAGAAATATAACACCCATTCACAATACTTGAGGGGCTCTTTCTTTACTAGCTACATTTCCTAAGAATTATCTTGCAAAACCAAACTAGTAGCTCAACCTTACTGATTGATTAAGAAGATAAGAGGCTTAGGCATCATAGAAAGAGAACACACATCCTCAAGTATAGCCAGCCATCCTCATGTCGCAATGTATTGATTGGACCAAGAAGTGTCATCTTTCATCACTCTCTATTTCAATCATCATACATTGCCTACCCATACCATTTACCATTTACAAATGGATAACCTACCTTATGGTACATTTAACAAGATAGGCCTAATTTGACCCATTAAAGACTCCCAGTTCCTCCCAGGGCAAACTGAAAGACTATAGGAATCAAACATAGGACAACCCAGAAAACTCCAAGATACAAGGATACCTATTTGTAATGGTCTGTAATAACACCTAAATCTGCCATGATGAAACATATAAGAGTAATGAAATTCCTTCTTGATAAATTAGAGATATAAGCCATCAATGCAGGTCCCTCTCACATTCACAATCTCACATAAAAACCATCAGAACCTCCCGCCCTTAACCTTACTCATAGAATGCTTTTTAGAGCTGATCTTATTACAAGAAATTGCCTATTTCCTTTCTATATCTCTAACAGCATAACTATCCTTAACTGTTAGCCTAAGAAGTTTATTTTTACCATATCCACAATGATAATGAACACATCATCACAACTCCTTTTTACATCTCTAAGAATCCTCCCATTTCTTTCTTGCCAAATACTATAGACACTAGCAGCAAAAACAAGTCTTCTGGTGACACTTATGATATTGTTACCATTTTCAGCATCAGTCAAGGCTTGAATAATGTTCATTAAATCTAAATTGTTATCCTTTATATCAGCAATTCCTCTGATTTTATTCCATAACTCTTTAGCAAAATATCATTGAAATAGAAGATGTTTAAGGTCTTCTGATTCTTAAAAGCATAGACTACATCTGTTCACTGCATAATCTCCCTATTTTTTAAACTTATCTTGAGTACTAAGTCTATCTTAAATAGTCAACCATACAATGAAAGTGTTTGGGAATGCATTGAGAAAACCATATTATCTTCCACTATGATACCATTAGATTTTGAGTGTTCATATTAGTATTAGCCATACTCATAGAAAACTCCATGTTCTTTCCATTTTTATCTCTCCAAATAATTTTGTCTTCAACATCAACATCCAAATTTGGGACAGCTAAATTAGTAATCATAGGAAACTTCTCATGCCACTCATTTGGCCATCTCTATTGATCATTGCTAACCATATCACTTACTTTCAGACCTCCATTCAATCTTGCATCATAAAGATCTCTATAAGAAATAATTTAGAATAAATGACCCATATTGCACTAATTATCAAACCATAAAGAATATCATTTCCATTACCAATTATGCATCTCACATTATTCTTTATAAGGTCTCTTATACTGAATAGGTTTTTCCACCCCCAACTATCATTTATATCAGCTATGATCCCCCATACGCTTTTCCTTTTAATTTTACTGAATGAACCCATTTGACACCTAAAGTATCCTTCTTAATAGCTATAGTCCAAACATGTTTTACAAGTAAGGCATGATTCTAAATTTGAAAATTCTTTAATCTCAAACCACCTTGATCCTTTGGTCTACAAATTCCTTCCAAGCAACTTTAGCTTTACCTTTTGCAGTATCACATTGATTTCATAGAAACCATTTCAACAACTTATTAATCTCATTGATGATAGTAGTTGGAATAAGGAACACTGAGGCCCAATAGACATGTATGAACTCCAACACAACATCAATAAGTTGAAGTCTCCATGCATATGATAAACTTCTGTTCTTCTATTTTTTACCTTACTCTTTATTTTGTCAAGCAGACATCCACAATCCTTCACACTTTTTTTTTGGAACGGCGATTTTATTAGAAACAAAAACTAGCAAGGAGCTAGATTACAAAACAATAATATAGGGGTTTTTGAGCCATTCGTTCCATCCGAACGAGGCTTTAGATCTATACTTAGACCAATAAAAAGAACTAGCAATGACATTATCAATAAGCATCGACTTCGAAGGTTTTCTCTCGTCAAATAGGAGCTTGTTTTGATAGATCCAAACGTACCACCAAATGGAGTACCAAACTCCTTCGAACATCTTTTTGAGTTTGGAATCCATACGAATTGAAACAAGCCAAGACTTCCATTCTGCATATGAGTTCAAGTTTGCGTGATCCAAATTCCACCAGCTCAAAACCTTATTAGCAATGTCCCAAACCAATCCACACCTAAAGACAAAGGTCCCGATTCAATAGCATTATCACAAATGGGACACGACATATCCTGAATGTCAATACCTCTACGAGAAATGTTGAACCGGGTAGGTAAAGCATCGGTCTTGATTTTCCAGGCAAGAACGTTGATTTTTATCGGGACACACTTTACCCATCTAGTTTCTTCTCCAATATTCGGAAGGCATATCTCATCGATACGTCTACGAGCAGAGGCCACCGAAAATATACCCGTACTCTCCAGATTCCAATTCCATCTGTCAGCCGAAGGCACGATAGTGACAGAACGAACCAATTCTACCAAGCTGTCGAATTGATTTTGCTCGATACCCCCTCTAGGAATTCGACGGAAGGAGCAGACCAAACTCGTGTCGCCTATCTTGGAACTAACAGTAACATCCTTTGAGGATTCAAGCGCGTATAATCTGGGAAAAATGTCTTTAAAAATGCCCCTAGTATGCCAATGATCCAACCAGAATTTGGTGGACTCCCCGTTTCCCATCTTATGAGTCAGATAATCAAAAACGTACATACCTTTTCTTTGGAGAGATCGAACTTCACTCAAAATCGAGAGCCAACATGATTTGCCAGTAGAAGTCCATTCCGAATGAATTTTACCACCCACACCGTGAATAGCCACAATAACTTTAGTCCAAAGAGAGTCTTTTTGCGAGAGAAACTTCCACCCTCTTAATCAGCAAGCCACATTTTAACGCAAAAAGCAGACACATCCAGCCCGCCTCGATTTTTGTCTGTTAAAACATTGTTCCCATTTAACCCAAGAAGCCTTTTTACTACCCGGATCCATGCCATTACAGAAAGGACCTTCCATAGACTCTAAGATATGAAGCACCTTTTGAAGAACTTGAAAATAACATGTGAGACTGAATAGATCTTAAAACCGATTTCAACAAAGTTAAACGACCACCAATAGATAAAGTTTTGGATTTCCATTTGGAAAGCCGAGACTTCACTTTTTCAACTATCTCCTTAGCCATGCTTGAACACGGTCTCATAGAACGCTCCCACTCTAGTTCCCAAGTATAGAAAGGACACTATGAACGAGACATCCTAACTTTGCAGCCGCTTGGATGACCTGAGCACTTTCCACATTAATCCCCATTATCTTACTTTTGTTCAAGTTAATCTTAAGGCCCGAAGCATGAAAAAAGCATTTCAAAACGTGAATCAAAGTGGAGATATTACCGTCACTCTACTCCCCTAAGAAAATAGCATCATCCGCATAGAAAATATACGAAAGACATAAAGATTGATCGAACATAATACCTTTAAACATCCCCGCATTTACGATCCTTTGAAAAGATAAATGAAGGCTCTCCATCACGAGGATAAAGAGGAAGGGGGATAAAGGATCGCCTTGTTTCAACCCTTTATAGAATTGGAACTCATTCGTAGGACATCCATTGACAAGAATAGAACCCTTAGAAGAAGTTAGGCAACTTTGAATCCAGTTACGCCATTTACACCTGAAACCGAACTCTTTAAGAACATCATCTAAAAAATCCCATCTAATCGAATCGAAGGCCTTTTCAAAATCGACCTTAAAAATTAGAGTTTTCTTCTTCTTTTTGGTACACCACTGGAGAATCTCATTAAGAATAGGGAGATCAAGATAACTTTCTATTACCTTACAAATAACTTTCTATTAGCAAAAAAGCACATTTGTAATAACATTTCTTTCTTCTTCATTTAAGCTTCCAAAAAAAAACAATACTCTTTGAATTGTTAGGCAACAATCCAGAATAAGCACTGAACTCATCCAAAGCTCTCTTAGTGACCCTCACAGAATTAGTATCCCCATGACACATTACTAGAAGATCATCAACAAAGCAAACATGGAATAACTTGATTGATTTACATCCAAAGTAGTATTGAAAGCTTGGATCTTTCTTAATTTGTCTTTGAAGCATGAGAGAAAAATTTTCCATGGTTAAAGTGAATAGATGTGGTGAAATATGGTTTCCTTGTCTAAGACCTCTACCACCCTTGAAGTAGCCAATTCTATCCCTATTCATATTAAGAGTAAAACCAGCTGTGGTGACACATTGGATGACCCAATGAACCATACTTTCATGAAATCCAAATTCCTCAAGAGTTCTTTTCAAGAAGTTCTAGTTAACAGTGTCATAAGCCTTGTGAAGGTCAATTTTAAAAGCTACTCTCACTGGCCCTCCTTTTCTATTATACCCTTTCATTATTTCTTGCTTTAAGGGGTTTACTTTTATTATTTCTTCCTTTAAGGACTTTGTGAAAATAGCTACTATTCTTGTATCCTTCACTTAACCACTTGATCTTTGCTTGCTGATATAAAACTTCTTTTCATTAGCTTTCGCTTCATAAAAATCTTTCACAAGGTTGGCTTCCATGTCTCTAAGGGTATGATTATGAGGATCATTATCAATATCAGTTTGCACTTTTAAAGTTGACATCTCAGAGACTCAACTCTCTTGAATAAGTTGCCTTTGCACCATCCCAGTTTATTAAGAGGAATCTTCAAACTCTTCATTCTTTGAACAACTTGATACATACAGTAACAATGAATATCCTTGACTTCATTTCTCTTTAACAATAGGTAAAAAACTCTTGTTTATCAGTTAAGTAGTTAGAGAATCTAAAAGCTTTAACTTTCTTTTTTATACTTGTTAGAATACATAAGATAGAAGGAGTGTGATCAGAAATAATGTATAGAAGGAACTTAGCATGAGCATGGGGGAATTGTTTGATGAACTCTTCATTAGACATTACTCTGTCTAGCTTTTTAAGAATTCCAGTTATATTTCCAGCTTTTGTTCTTTGCAAGTTCTTAGTCCATGTAAAGTGAAGGCATGTTCTATAAATATCTTCCACTTCAATTTTATTGAGACAGTCTTGAAAATCCATTATGTCAGAAGTTGTAATAGAGCTCCCACATGAGTGTTCATTAGGCTGCAAAGTCACATTCAAATCCTCTGCTATACACTAAGGCTTGCCATTAACATATCTACTGTCTTTTACTAATTCCTTCCACAGACTTCTCCTCTTTAGCCCATCATTAACAGCATACACAAAGGTTTAAAAACACTTAAATTGGTATTTAGCTGCACTAATAACACAGAAAATAGACTAGCTGGTCTTGTGAAGAACTTGAACATTAGTATCATCAGCATCTCATCCCACTACAATTCTGCAGCATTTATTACACTCTTGCATGTTAGACACCCACTCCCATCTTTGAAAAATCATGTCACAGGCTCTCTGAAGTTTTTTGCTTTTAAGCCTTGTTCCAACACAACACACACCTTGAGATTTTCACTTCTCATTAAATTCATAACCTCATTTTGTTTCTCAGAGGTATTCATTCCTCTAATATTCCACACTCCAATTTTATATCCATAAGAATCCTCATTGAGAACCCTTCCCTCGATACCATTAATCTCATTGTCCCCCATAACTTTGGCTGTGCCATTATTAATTTCCAACATATCCTTCATTTCATTTGCTTCATTCTCAGCATTTCTTTCCTTTAACCCGTTTTCTTCCTATTTTTCCTTAAAATACTCTATCATATCCTTTGACCAAGTAATAGATTCTTTGAGGGCAGGCTGCCGTTTTTATTAAAAAACTTATCAACAATCATTCTTTCTTTAAGAATTCTCAGCTCTTAATCATTATCCTCAGGTAGTGAATCAAGGATAAAAATTTGTTAGCAGTTTTCCTTATTTCCTCAACCACATTATCCTTAACTTGCCATTTATTACTTTTCACATTATTACTCTCTTTGCTCTTCACATTGTTCTCTGCATCAGTTTGCCTTTTTCTATATTCTTTCTTACTGTTTTCAGGCCTATCCATTCTTCAAGCACCATTGGTTTGTCTTTGGTTATGCATATTATTTTTAGTATTTGCATAGGCTCCAGGTCTATTATAATCATTCATATAAGACTTCTTTTTTTCTTGCATCATAAAGTCAACATTTTTGCCTTGCTAGACACCTCTATATTCCTCAACATTTTCATTTACTTTCTCAGCATTTTGTATTCCCTCATCATCATTAGTCATAACTCCTCCATTCATACATTTCCTTAACTCATGTCAAAAACTTTGCAATAAGTACAAACAGGGGGCTTCCAATCATATACTACTTAAACTTTTTTTATTTCTTTTGATCTTATTGCTTTTATCTATATACTGGATTTCAATTTCATTCTTAAGGTCTTTTTCAACATCCCTTTCTATAAGCACTCTAGCATATTCAAGATTACCTATACCTTTGTGACACATGTTTGTAGTCATGGAATCCATAAGCATAGGTTTTCCCAAGCTACTAGCCAGAGCACTTATCCCTTTTACACACTAAGCTTCTAGAGGAACATTAATAATTTTGACCCAAATAACCATTTTCTTAGGTTCTACCTTCTGCATACCAATATTAGAACTCCACTTCTTAACAAACAGTGGCTTATTTTTGGGGGAATTTCATATATACCCAATGAAACTTTATAAATTACATATTTCCTCAAAATATAAGTTTTCAATGCATAATGTACAATGAAATTAAAGCATGTTTGGGGAAATATGTAAATATTGAAATTTTTTTGGGGATACATGTAAATGCCCCCTTATTTTTATACTCTCTTCGTCTCATTTTTATTGTCCACATTTCCTTTTTGAGATGTCTCAATTTAATTGTCTACTACTAAAAATAGATAGGGAAGTTTGATCAAATTTAATATATACTATTTGTTAGAGTCGTGAAACAAGAGATAATAGTTTGGAATGATAAACTAAAAGGAAGTGATTTGCACACTTTTAATTTTGATTGAGACACGCATTGAACTCTAGTACAACTATATAATGCACAAATTAAAATGTCTCAATCAATTTTTTGAGTGTGCAAATCAATTCCCTAAACTAAACCAACACCTTTTTGCAATACTAACACAATAAGAATTTTGTTGTTTACCCACTAAAATTACCCATAAACATTGATTGCAATATCTCATCAGCGTTTTTGTCTATGCCACTAGCAATACAAAATTATTCTCCCCATCTTAAATTAATGATCTACGTTTTTTAGATGTCTCACTTTTAATTGTTTACTAATAAAAATATATAAAGAAATTTGATCAATTTTATTATATTACCCTTATTTGATATTATTATTACAAACTTTAAAAGAATTCGTTTGTTTGAGCGGGTGTAAATCAATATATGACATTGAAAATTATATATGGTTTTTGTTAATAGATAATGAATTCAATAAACTCATTGATCCCATCAAATATAAAACCAAGCTTACAACCATGATATTAAAATTCACTTCTTTCTTTCCAAAAAAATGTTATATAAAATTATTTGTGTCTATCTCTCTCTTACTTTTATTCAATAAAATAATATATTTTAATTTATTTTTTAATTTTAACCTTTAAAATTTACTTATATTGTTTTAATATATTATTTTATCTTACCACATTTTCTTTTACTGTATATCTTTCTAAAATACTACTCCGCTGCTTTTAATTCATAGCTACATACAAACCAAACGTGCCCTTAATTAATTTGCAAAAAGTAAAACTGTCATGCTGCTAAAAAATAAGAAATCAAAAGCAATAATAAACGTAATTTTTTTAAACTATATATTTTTTGTCGAAGAACAATAATTTTGAGACATATGAAATATTACGAGTATATTTTTTACTGCTAAAAAGTAAGAAGGTAAATCATTCTCCATTTACAAACTCAAAAATCCCAACCAAATCACTAAAATATAAAAAAAAACAAAACAAAAAACGGCGTCGTATTAAAAATTAAAAAAAGTAAACGTTACGTAACGGCCCAATTCACACACGAAACGACACCGTATCAAACCTCCACCACAACTACCCTCAAAATCATCCCTTTTTCAACCCCAACGCCGTCGTTTCTCTCTCATCCGTTCCTTTTCCGTCACGCAAAACAACGCTTTCACACCAATCAAATATATATATAAATAAATAAATAAACCCTAAAATATCCCACCAATCAACTCATCTCATACACCAAACGCCGTCGTTTTACAAAATTCAACTCTCGTTTCTTATTTTTATACAGAATCGGTTGATCGAATTGAAACGTGTCTGGTTTTGGTGATTGTATAGTTTTTTTTTTCTTTCTTTTGGTGAGTTATTTTTTTAATTGTTTTATTATTATTTTTTAGGGTTTTGAATTGGATCTGTAACAGATCGGTGCTGAATTTGGTTATATAGCTTGATCCGTTACCATAACTGGTATATTCAATAGTATTTGAAACCCTAGGGTTGTGAATTTTAGGCATAACTTGTTGAATAAGTTTTTGTTAATTTTATGCTGTAAATGTGTGGATTATTTGTTATGAATTGCTTATTTGATTAACTTATTCGCGGCTTTTTGTTTTCGTAAAATACTGTTTACATAGAGCGAATAGTCTCGAGTCCGTGTTTTGGAAGTTTATTTGAATAAGTAGCCGATTTGTTTCGTCTTAGGGGTTGTTTGTTTCGGCTTATATAGCCGGCTTACGGCTTATTTGGTTTTGAGCTTATGTTTCACAAGCTCACTTTTCGCGGCTTATTTTGAAACTTTTTGTCTTATATAAGTTCATTAAACAAACACCCCCTGATATAGCCGGCTTATGGCTCATTTGATTTTTTGCTTATGTTTCTTAAGTTCACTTTTTTTGATTTATTTTGAAACTTTCGACTTATATAAACTTATTACGTAGTATGACATAATAAACTTATATAAGTGAAAAAGTTTCAAAATAATCCAAAAAGCGAGCTTATGAAACACAAGCGCGAAATCAAATAAGCCATAAGCCGGCTCTGTAAGCCGAAACAAACACCCTTTAGACTGAGAAGCAATTAAACATGCGTGAAAAATATCTGTACACGTGACAGATGTTCGTGAAGTGACAAATTATTAAATACATGCTTATTCTAAACCGTGCGCACCTGTTCTCGAAGGGAGGTGGTGAATGAGTTTAAACATTTACTCTTGGTTTAATAGAGTGAGAATGGTTTAGATCTTTTTCATTGATGTTTTTTAATGAACAACGAAATATTTAATTGTTCCTTTTCGCTCATACTTAATTGGTGAGTAAGTTATTGAGAACTATTGGTGAAATCGCCTAATAATGTGGAAGATATGCTCATATGTTTGCAATTAATTCCCATATACATTAAGCGTTGACGTGGACTTGTGTTTAAGTGGACGTTTGGATTGTTAAGTAGATTTCTGAATTGTTTTTGTTTTTAGCTGCAAAGTTAAGTAAATTGCACGTGGGTGACGTGTTTATATTCTTTGCAGATTCTTACAAATTCTGACGTATATTTTTTTGTTTTAGTGTAGAGCTCGTTTGAGCTGTAATTACTATATGATAGGAAGAAAAATTTGCCGACCTCAAGCTATGGAAGGGAAATGGCCACATTACGCAGAATTGAAGCCGGTTTTAAGAAATGGTATGTTCTCTTCACCTAACATTTTTGTGCGTCTCAATTTGCTTAACTTAATGTTTTTGTAGTGTTTGGTATGATGTAATGAAAGTTGGAATGGAAACGGTTATTACGATTGAATGGAAAAATCTTGTTTGTTTACAATTATACAATGTAATGCTTCATTACAATGAATGACTCATTACATCAAAAACTACCCTTTTCATTCCATAAGGGCCCCCTCCTTTTTTTTCATTACGTCCGTAATGTAATCAAAATTACATAAAAGTCCACCATTAACTAACCACATTAAATACACTTCTTATTAACTATGGACATTTTAGTCTTTTTCTTATCGATTGCATTACGTCATATCATACCAACCAAACATTATTAATAAGGGTAATGAATTATTACATTACATCATTTATTCCATTACGTCACTTATTCCATTCATTTAATATTTCATTACATCCTACCAAACGAGCCCTTTGTTTTCCAACCACTTTATGGCTATCGTGGTTTTCAGTTAGGTGTTTGACCGTTAATTGTTTTACTAGTTATCACCAATCATTTGAGATATTTGTTTGGTTGTTCTTCATTGCAAAGGATAAAACCCTTTTCATGTTTTTTTCATGACTTACATTCGCACTCGTCATTTATAGTATTGAAATTGAAATAATAAATTCTTTTGCGTCACACGCATGTGAGATGTCAAACATTGTACCTTGTATGTCAATAGAAATCATGGCGGTTGAGATATACATGCCAATGCTTGGATCGGCTTTTACTAATACCTGTTAGAACTTTATTTCTACACAGATATGTGGAAGTTTTGTAGCATCTTAAATGCTATTATTTTATTTCAATAATGGGATTAATGAGATATTTTTTCTGTTCATAGATCAGGCGATGTTTCGCTTTATGTTTAGGTAGCCTGTTTAGATGAGTTTTTATCACATGCAAATGCAATTTATAAATAGACATGAGTATGGCTTATCTATCTTGATAGTTCTATGATGTGTTAACTCTCTACTTTATAGAGATTTATTGGTATTATCTTTGCGTATAATTTGATTGGGAATTTTCTACAAATTAGAAACTCTCATCTCTTGAAATTAAGCAGGTTTCAATTTCTTGTTATTTTTGTCAAGTTGGTATTTCGTAAGGAGTTATCCGAACATGAACTTCTTAGAGATTATAATGTACAATGTTTGAATCTAGCGTGTGTGACAAAATTGCCCAGTTTTTTTCCTTTCCCCTTTTGAAATATTAGTTGCACAAAATATGGAATGTATACTACTATACTAGACACAAACACTATTATCTTTGTAGAGATTTATTGGTATTATCTTTGCGTATAATTTGATTGGGAATATTTTCTACAAATTAGAAACTCTCATCTCTTGAAATTAAGCAGGTTTCAATTTCTTGTTATTTTTGTCAAGTTGGTATTTCGTAAGGAGTTATCCGAACATGAACTTCTTAGAGATTATAATGTACAATGTTTGAATCTAGTGTGACAAAATTGCCCAGTTTTTTTCCTTTCCCCTTTTGAAATATTAGTTGCACAAAATATGAAATCGATACTACTATACTAGACAGAAACACTATTAAATGTTTGTTTTCTCTCTGGGTAGATAATTGCGTAGATAAATGCTGCATGGCTATACTTATGCTGAAATCTGTTATCACATATTGAGAATTTAGTACTTCATTAATATTTCATAGTAATTGGTATTTGTTATATGAGTGACGCTTGATGGTGTTTAATGTTGTCCTACGTATAACTTTAGATTAAATGACCAAGTTTGTACTTTATACAATTTGGCTTGTATCTAGAAGCACTCTTTTTGTGTTTGGAGCAGTGTTGTAAAAAGCGGTCTAGGCGGCCGCCTAGGCGGCGCCTAGGCGCTAGGCGGCCACAAACCGCCTCGATTTATTCTAGGCGGCCAAAAAAGCGGTCAAAACCGACTGGTCAACAACGAAATAAGTGCGGTCAAAATAACAGGTGGTCAACTACAACGCCGGTCAGCGGGGGTCAACTCGATTTTTAAAATTTTAAATTAGGTTTTTTCATTCAATTGGTCAGATCTTGTTTTTAAATGGTGTTTGATGAGAAGAAAAGAAATAGAAATATGAGATTTTACTTAGAAAAAACCCTAATTTAACTAATTTAAAGCCTTAATTTACATTTAAAGCCCAATATCCAATCTTTTGTAGACCTACTTAGCTATTTGTGCTAAAATTTATCAAATATACATATAATTTTAAATTTTTTATATAGAAAAGTTCAATCCGCCTAGGCCCCGCCTAGGCGCCGCCTCGACCGATTACTAGCTAGGCGGTGGTCAACCGCCCGACTAGCGCCTAGCGCTTTTTGCAACCTTGGTTTGGAGTTGGAAGTCAAGATTTTGAGCTGTTTCTTTTGAAAGAAAATCAAAGAAATGAAACTAATTAATAGTTAATAGGTTACTGGTCGAACAATACTTTTCTGCTGCCGTTTATTGGTCTTTTCTATAACCGCATCAGCGGCACTGGAATCATTAATCTTATGACATCTGTTCAGGTCTTGCATACAATTGCATGACGTGTCACAAAGATTTTAATAAAAAGTGAGATCAACTGACTGATTCATCTTTCTTTTCTTCCTTTGGCAGGACCTTCAATTTCAACTATATACCGTTATAAGCATTTTATGTTACTCCAGGTAGTTAAGTTTTAGGTTTATCTGTGTAAATCCGATTAGATTTGTAGATAAATGGCATCAAAGTGGGTGAAAGTGTCGGATAATAGTACTAGGGTTATATTCGATACTAAAAAGGAAACGGAATCGAGCAATCCTCAAGATAGTTAAAGCTAGCAACAGGGCTCTAGTTTTGAGGCCTGGTAAACCCGAGCTTTCTTCAGTTTTGAACAAGTCTGGAAAGAGAAAGAGAGAAGATGGCTGCAAATCTGACTGTTCTTCTTCCGCTAGGAAAGTCTTACTCAAAAACTACTCGAACTTAATGAAAAGTGGACCACCTAAGCGTTTGCTTTACTCTCAAGATGGTCAATGGAAGGATTTTTCCCCAAAACGATATTGACATGTGTGAAGGAAGATTTCGTTGCAAAGAAGTCAACGATTGAAGTGAAGTTTAATGAGCCCACTAATCTTTAGATACCAACTTATGACAGAAGTAGATATGAAAACGGGTGTACAGAAACCTATAGCATGGATTGATGACGCAGGTAGTTGCTTTTTCCCTGAATTATTTTCAAGTTATGAAAGTCATCAATGCAATAAGTCAAAGGCAATGACAGATTTAGAACTTGTTGAGTTAGAGTCTTCTATGACTCCTGAAATTAAGTTGAATGTTGAGATCGATCTAAATGGACTAAGTGACAATTATTTGGAGGAATGCATGGGCGAGTCAAATGTCCAAGAGTCAAATTTTAAGAGGCTTAAAGTTGACGAGGAAGGTCATAAAATTAATTATGGTCTCAATTTCAATGATAGTTTCAAACAGATATGAATCAAAAAAGCTAGATCGGGCCTGTAGATTTTCAACAGAGTGATGAAGCTTTGAGCCCAGAAATGGTCAGAAATATGTTTTTGAAGGGGATTAACCCAGCCTTGGAGGTCAATGTAGTTGATGTTAAGAAATGCACTGGTGATATAATGGAAGCGAAGTTAGAGCTTTTTCAGAAGCAGATTGAAATCACACAAAAAATTTGTGGAGATGCAAATGTGAAATATGCTTGGTTTGCATCTCGTACAGATGCACTCTCTAGCAATGTAGCTATGGTCTCCATGACATTAGTGCAAAACTTGGAAAGGTATGGTGTTATGGCGTTCACCTTACTGCTGTCGACTCTGCCCAAATCAGGTACAAATAAGCTTTACATTTGTTGCTCTGACGATGAACTGAGATGATGAACTTACAATAAAGTGATGTAGTCCATACGAGTAGTTCTTTACTTCTGGAAATTGCTCTCTATGCTGTTCTAAACTTCTTTAATTTTTTTAGAAGTTATTTATATATACTTATGTGAAACATTATTTTTATTTTCTCGTTACAGTGCTACTATTTGTGATGGTGACGAAAAAGGAATAAGATGCCTGGTGTTGTGTCGTGTGATATTGGGAAATGTGGAACTTATTTTACCTGGCTCGAAACAATTTTATCCGAGTGATGAGTGCTTTGACTGTGGAGTTTGATAATCTGTACAATCCAAAACAAATGACGTTTTGGAACATGAATACTAATACCCATAAACTGATCCCGAATATTCAGTTAGTTCCATGGATGTTCTCCAAGTGCTGAAGGTAGTTTAAGCCTTTCCGTTTTCTAACTCTAGTTACTGTTACCTTCCAACTTTTTTTAACAATATATAACTTCTGTCATGGATAATTTTTGGAACCATATCCAACTGGAATATAAAACTCTTCAAAATAGAACCGAGAACCAATAGACTTTACTGGTATGGTAACACTCTGGTTGCGGTCATTGTTTTGGTCCAATAACAGTTTTATGAAGTGCCTAAATCTTGTACCTTTTAATACTTCTAAACTAGGATCGTTTTAAGTTTCCAAAATAGGAAAATGAGACCTGTTCGGTTTCGCTTCCAGAGTGAAATAACCAAGAACAAGGGTCTAAGAAAATCTATACTAAGAACTAGGTCTATAATCATAAAGAACGAGAACTTAACTGGACAACAGGCTATGGTTTACATTGGTCCTTGTCAATTAGTTGGTTTTGTCACATAACTTGCCATCACAGAAATTTTTACACATTTAAGGCTCAACATTGCTTATTCTCTGTTCTGTTTATCTTTTCCAAATTGTGTACATTATAACATTGTCACATCTGTTAAAGGTTTAGGTTAGAAATGGAATATATTGGGATGGCTGTAGTTAGATAGAGAACAATGAAGGATTAGAAGAGAAACTTTCGACTCTTATGGAAACAAAGGAAGGAAGATTATCATGAAAGACAGTCCTTTAAATGATGCTATTTCACTCCAACTGAACTGGACAATGGGTCTAGTGCATTACAAGGATTTATCCCTAGTTTCGAAGGTAGCCAACCTTTTAAATGATGTCACTCATTCATCTAAATGACGCTATATCACCCATTCATCAAAGGGGCCAAATGGCACTAAGTTAGACCTGCTGAATTGCTGAATTTTAAACATCGTCAATAAACTGTACTTGATTTCAAAGCTTCAAAAGAGATGATAATTATGCAGTGCTGATTCTAAGGAAGGTGAGATGTAGGATAGTTGATGCTAGTTGGTTACAGCCATAGCATATTTAGGGAGAAAATTTGGAATTGCTGCAGATTAGAGGGAGTAAGGGTGATGACAAGGATGGAGACATTTATTCGTTCAAAACCATTATATTTATGCAACAGCTCAAGTATTCTATGAAGTAGTAACCATAATATCTGTTCTCCCTTAACTAGTTAACTTTGTTCCTGATAATGCAGGGAATCTGATTTTAGATGAAAGTAGGGTTGACTTATCGTCAAGGGTCACGATCCATGATCCCCGGTCGCCCTTGCATCCAGAGACCTCTCCTAGCAAACTGGTGACAATTTCTCTTCTAACTATATTTTTCGGATAGTGATTATATTGTTGGTGATATATGAGGTTGTAGCTTTTAGTGGCTACTTTTTCTTATAATTTTTTTTTCCATTTAGGCGACTAGCGGCCCTCAGTATGGAAGTATGATTGCGATGCCTGTGGAAAAGGTTCTGAGTGCTGGATCAAGTACCTCTAGGGCTCCTAAGTCCCCTTGGATGCCCTTCTCTAAGCTGTTTGAAGCTATATCGGATAAAGTAGATCCAAACGATATGAAGCTAGTCCATATCTTATATGAGCCTCTTAGGGTATGCATGAGGGATCAATCTACAACGCACTTTATCTGTATAAAACCTAGCCATGTGTTTCGAAATTTTTGTTGTCTGATTCTTGTTGGTGATTTTGTAGGCTAAGAAAACAAGTCGGGAAGAGTTTATCAAGAAGTTGAGGTCGATAGTTGGAGATCAGATATTAAGGTCTACAATATCCGATCTCCAGTCTAGAGGTTAAATCTATTGGCTCCTCAGGTTAGTCTCTCATATCATGCTTGCAAGTTGCAACTTGTTTTGACATATGGAACCATGGGTAATGGGGTATTATGCTATCTAATTTTTTACACAAAAGCTTTATAACAGCCCCTTTTTTTTGTAAAGTTCAATTCTAAATGAGGATTAAAATGTAACTATTACAATATTAGGTGTAAGCGTGAGAGTTATTGAACGTCTCTATATATTCTTCAATTGAAGAACATGACTTGCATATTCAGGCATGCTCTTGTTAAGGTTTTTAAATGAAACTTGTATTTAACTTGAATAGAACCAAAACTTTAGTTCTCATGTCCACGCATTCTATCATAATTATATTTATATTCTGACTTTAATACCACGTGGGTGCTACTTAGTCAGCTAATTGTTTGGTCACTTGGTTGTGTACGTTTTTTTTCCTTCTAAAACATTGTCTCGTAAAATAAACTTTGAAATGGTCGAGTGCAAGCCCTTTATTCTTCAGTTTTTTTGGTTTCTTGAAAACTTATGCGTGCTTAAAGTCCACTATCACAGAATCTAGTGTCCTATTCATGATTTCTTCATTTTTGTTACTATAAGCTCTTACGTTACCTGGGAAGGTTAACTCATAACTTTGTGACATTGACATTCTGTTTGCAGCATCACCACCTTTTGGCAAGACAGTAGAAGTTAAGAAGTGATTTCAAGATATTTAAGGTGGCAAAAAGAAGCTCCTAACTCTGTGTAGTCAGTTTTTGCTTATGCTTGAAAACTTACAAATTTGGGTTTTACATATGTCCTGTGTAGATTAGTATTTTGTTTTTTGATTGTGCTTAGATTAGGTTTAAACTTGAATGTCCATATAAGGTATTCGCAATGCAACTCTTTTTTCTGGCCCAACTTAAGTAAAAGTAAAGTATTTGAGGTTTAAATCTCTCTGGTTAATCCCTCTTTATTTGACGAGATTCAATGCATTATGCCATCTCGACATGAATGAAATCAGATTTCTAAAGCGGAACTAAATTTGATGTCTGCGTGTTGGTTATTTGTCTGGATTTGATCATGGTGTCCTTTGTCATCACATGACCCCTGGTAGGCGACTGCAGTTTCACTGTCGAGTTAAACTGGCTATTATGTGAGGTTCAAGATTGCTGAATTGAGAATCTGATGTCAATTTCATAACGTTGTTAAAAATAATAAGTTTGTTGAATTGATGTTGTCGAATTTAATCTGTTGACATTAGGCTGCTGCGATAATCTTTAGCTGGTCCAGTTTATCAAAGTAGTCAAAAGCTCTTATTACGTTAGGGTAAAACAATACGTATATACTGTTAGGATATTATTGTAATAGGGCACATTATTGTAATAAAACTGCATTCGCCACTTGCTGTAAGGTGACCTTGGTCAAATTTGGCTGGTCCGAATCAAAGTTACCTTTTGACGAGATTGTTTTGTTCTCGTATACTTGGTGTTCTAGTAGATGTAAAAGTAACTTTGATTGGATCTCTTGGATCAAATGTCCTAGTTCCATTTCTTTGTAATTTTTTAGCATCTTGCTAGCCTCTTAATAAATTTGCCGTTCCAAAAAAAAACAGATGGTGCATTCACAGAAGATGCAAATCAAAATAACATATTACACATCTGCATTCCATGAAGCTTTTATTAAATTTAAACCTGATTATGGGAAAGCTTTCGCATCGCTACTGAAACACCTTCTCTGTGTTTCCATGCGATCATCATTCACTACCATTATACATAGAAAGAGTTATGTTTATGTAGTAGCATGCATCCACTGTTGGTTATCACATGCCAACATTGGTTGTTTTGATTCCAGGGTTCGAAATAATTCATTATAAAGTAGGCATCTTTATAGCCATCTGCTCTATATTTAGCGTTGAAGAAAAATATGCTCGCCGGATATTTAGAAGCTGTAGTCTCTGATAGTGTCTATATGTTGTAGCCGCATTCATTAGGCATTGTTGAAGTTAAAACTTTTATACTCCTCATGATGTGCTTTTTTTTTATAATCTTACAGATAGGGACATAGAATGTAAAGCAGAAGATACATGATAGGATATGATTTATGTGCAAGAAAAAGAATGCAGATCTATCTTAAACAGATTTGCACACCTTTAGTCAGAAAGGTTGCGAATATGCTTCATACTGGTCATTTGTAACTTAATTGGTGACTGATTTCAGAACTAAAAGTAAACATGAGTTGGCGGATCTATGTGAGCACACGGAAAATGTATACCCTCAACCAAAACCCTTTCTTTTGCACTTTCCCTCTTTCCCACCAGTTATAACACCATTGGCGACGAAATACGGCTAGATTATATTGATGAAACCGGAAACCCCAAATTAAAGCTATGACATGCTTTCAAAGTGACTAATATAGAACACTTGCAAACTTTATTGGCTAACCATGCACCGGAATAATATTTTTGGGTAAAGGGTCTCCGAGTGTTAAATGTAATTAGTTTCTGGTACAACGGATGTGGGGTGTTGATGCCATAAAACCTTGCAGATTTGATTTGAACACCTCTTCCACTTCATTTTCACTATCCAAATTAACCGGAGAATCAACCCTTTTTAAAGACTTTCCATCCCGGTTTTAGCAAGCTGATTTACATTTGATGACCTGGGAATATCACCAACCTTAGTAGGCTGTTTATTCAAAGTGTTACTCGAAATAATATTATTTCAGTGACTAAAATGTACTAATTTCAGGCTTTTACTTCACCATTTAGGATCGATAATAATAAATGATGGGTATCTAATGTGATCAATTAAGCCATAGAAAAGATGTTTTATGAGAAAAAAAACATGTATCTTTCACTAACAAGACTTGTTTAAACGATTAAAAAATGTTCATGATAACACTTTCTGTTCCAAGTTTTTAGTCCACAGACATCCAATTGAAATAATGTTCCAATTATACCAGATTGATTGATCTATTAATGCCTTTTTTTACCTTGACTTAGATGACAAAGAGAAGCATTATCTTTACATATATGATTGGACTATCACATAAATTGGTAGGGTCTAATTTATCTACCTCTAGCTACCTAATGTCACTTCTACTTTTTCATGTCTTTGAATTGAAATAGAACTCGGGAATTGAGAAAAAAGTGAAAGCAAAGAGAAAAAACAACAACATAAATGGTTAGTGAGAATAGAACAAAGTATATTGGATGGATTAAAGAATGATTTGATTAAACAAAAGGCAAATATGTTAATGGGTTCTTGTCAAGATCTGCTCACACACTTGTTTCCTAAGATATGTAGGGCACTAAATTGAGCTATTCCTTGCCCAAAGTCATTGAAAAAGATTCAATATGTTTCCTAACTTTTGGTTCTTCATGTAATGCCTTTGAAAAGAAAAATATATGATGCTCTTTTCTTTTCTTTCATCAATTATAAATGTCATTAATGCGATACTTCTTCCATGTTTATGACAAGAATTCGATTTTTGAGTTGAACTGCGATACTTCTATTGAAGCCAAGTAATGATTCAACTCATTCAAGTGTTCTAAGTAAAGATAGACTAATTATCCTGACTCTCGGGTAAGGGTAAGACTGTCTATATATATCTTACGTCCTCCATTACCCCGTGAAAGACTCCGTTGGTTTTTTGAGCTTAAATGATTTAACATGGGTTTTATTTATTTCTTTATAACATCTTAGTATTGGAACTTTGGAAGTGAATAAAATTTTAGCTAGTAGCTAGCTACTTTTGCGTTTGAACTCCATGTTGCGAGCCCCTAACCATAGGAGGGTCATTATCATGGTTTGATTGGTGAAAGGAGAAAGAAAATGAGTAGTTTTTTTACTTTCTTTCTTACTAGTTTTAATACATTATGTTTTTTAAATATATTTATAATTTTTATTTTTTCTGTTGTATAAGTTATGAAAGTTTAAGGGGTTATTTGTTTTTTTTAAAGTCATAATAAAATTTGTAAATTTATAAATTTATACTTAACTCTATACAATTTATTTAAAATTAAACCACTAAAGTTTTATTAAATATCTCCTCTTTTTTTCAAGTTTTTGTTTTTATAAATTTGACACATATTTTTATGTGTTTTTTTTCTTTATAAGATTTCTTCACCAAAATAATGCCAATTTTAGAAGTATTTAAGTTTTTTAATTAAACATATATTCAAAAATAATAAAAAATTTAAAGCATCATACCTAATAAGAATTTTTTTTTTTTAAATGCAAAAGTCCTCACTTTTCTTTTTCCTTTACTAAGTAAAAGATTTATTAAGTCTTTATTATCAAATGTAGAATTGCATTAAAGGTGTTCGTGAAAGTTTCCTATTTCCACGCACAATTAAAGCTTGCATGCAACAGTAAAATCAATGCATATTGAATTCTGTCGTCATCACTTTTGATAACCAATTCCAAAATCTATATCTTTTGAAAATGGC
>BQNB010019488.1:48204-66770 GCA_026074375.1 Tanacetum coccineum | reverse complement strand
TTTTGGAAAGGTCAGTGATGGGGATGGTTGAGTACTTGAGTGGGCCTGTTACAAAAAGAGCCTAGTGCGTATTAAATTGTTTCTTATTGTAATTATTTATGTAGATAACAAAGAAAAAAATTTGATACTGTTAACTTATTCACCTATAGAACCTTACGAAAACCTAGCTAAAATTACAAAACAAATATTTTATAAACAATTTCACCTTATCACACGGATATAATATATAAGTGTCGAATGCACCGAACAATGGCACTTTTGTTGCCTTAAAACAAACCCGACCCGGTTTATTTCAAGTAACAATAAGAACCCTTTTATTACTCGATGCCCCCTGTAATTGCATTTTCTGGCTCCGCCACTGGTTAACATTATAATGTTGATATGTTATTTCGTATAATGTTGATATGTTATTTCTTATAATGTTGATGTGTTGTTTCGTATATTTACGATCTATGTTGTATTTTATTTTATTGTTAATCTTTTGATCTTTCATGTAATTTACAAGAACAATACATGTTCTACTGTGATTACATAAAGAATAGTGCATGTTTTTTTAATCTCTTAAACTCTCTTTTTAGATTACAAGAACAATAAATGTTCTATTGTGACTACAAAAAGATAAATCAAAATAACACAACCTCATGTTGTGTTAAAGAGAAAAATATATAATTAGAACCCCAAGTTCTAATTATTAGATGGATTAGGCCCAAGCCCAGTTTGTGGGTTGGGTCCATTAGAGTTTGTTTATGTCTTGTACTCTATATATTGTGGCTGAATAATAAATCATACCCATGAGTTTATTCATTGTCTAAATCAAAGAGCTATGAAAAAAAGAAAAAAAGAAGAAAAAGAAGAATGAAAGAGTTTGATCGTTTGAAAGTATTGGTTGTTTGGATCTCACACTTTACAAGTTTGGACTGCACCTTCGAATTGATTGCGGCTGTATACAATTCTATTGATTTAAAAGAGAAAAAAAATAGTTAAGTTGATATGCACCTGCCTGATCTTTCGTCTACCTCTGTTCGGACCTCTCTGTTGTTGAATCTCTGTATATGTATATGTATGCTGCTCTTTGTCTACCTTTGTTCGGACCTCTCTGCTGAATCTATATTTGTCTGCTACTCTTCGTTTACCTTTGTTCGGACCTCTCTGCTGCATCTGCATCTGTTTGTTGCTCTTCGTCTACCTTTGTTCGGATCTCTTTGTTGTTGTATGTCTACATTTGTTCGTCTGATTTTGGAGTTTTCTTGTCAAACTCTCAATGTAGCATTGTGAGTTTGATAGGGGATGTTAGTTAATAAAGGCCTACTGGCCCGATCCACTTGTTTAGGTTCGTTTAGCTTTAGGGTTATGTTTATTTGTTTTCTATATATTGTCTTTGTATTGTAAATGGTTCAATTGAATCTGATTAATATAATTAGTTAAATTCCCTATCATTAACTATGGTATCGGAGCGTGTCTGATCCTCAAACCTAGGTGGCTATGTTAAGCCGCCTCCCCTAGAACACCCGTCAAACCCTAGTCACTACCTTTACCTAAAAAATAAAAAGAAAAAAAAGTTAAAGAAAAAGGTCAGTAGGCGATGGCTATATGTGTCTATTTGCAATTGGATTATGTTACTTGTACTAGAAGAAAAAACTTGTTGTTGCCAGTGAAAGAAGAATTGATGCCCAGTGATTCCAGAGTGGATAGAAGGCGAAACTTAGTTTTTTTTAGTTTATTAAAAAAAGAAGTTATGGTTGTTTTATTGTTTGTTTGTTTATTTTTATTTGTGTTGGTGATTTGTGCTAGGTCACACATCTACACGATCGTCTGTTATTTTCATTTGTGTTGGTGATTTTTGGTAGGTCACAAATCCACACGATTGTTATTTGTGTTTGTGATTTGTGCTAGGTCACAAATCCACACGATTGTTAGGATACTTTGGGTTATCCTTTTATATTTAGGGATACTTTGGGTTATCCTGCATAAAAAAATCAAAAAAAATATTAGTTTTATCTATGTTTGTTCGCTTGAAGATTTTTCTCCGCATGTTGGCGGCTTTCTTCAACAACTACTGATGTCCATGTGTGTAACGCTTCTGTTGCTGCTTGCCACGATATGAAGACAGTGCTGCAAATTATGTTTTACTTAGCTTTAATATTTTGTGTTTTCTCTCCAGTCCGAGCTTTTGCGATTTCGCCGCTCGGACTGCGAGGGAGTATTAGATGGATTAGGCCCAAGCTCGGTTTGTGGGTTGGGTCCATTAGGGTCTGCTTATGTCTTGTACTCTATATATTTTGGCTGAATAATAAATCATACCCACGGGTTTATTCATTGTCTAACACTAATATGATTCTTTAAAGAGGATCAATATCCTAACCTCAAGTTATGATTTAAAAAAATACAAAGAAAGAAAAAGTTAGAACCTCAAGTTCTATTATGATCCATTTAAGATAATCAAACCTTTAAGAGAATCAAAATGTAATAACCTTAAGTTATTGTTATACCTTTTAAATAACATCGAGTTCTTTGTGATTCGTTTAGATGAATCACGATAACATGACTCATAGTTATTGTTATCATTATTTTCTTTTATTAACCACTAGTTCAATTATAATTCCCTCAAGAAAATCAATAACATAACCTCAGGTTATGTTACAATTTTATTTTTGAACCTCAAGTTCATATTTTACATTGATTCTTAACAAAGAATCCAAATAACAAAACCTTGTGTTATGATTGTAATGTTTTGTTTAAAAATGATAACAACCTCAAGTTCTATCATGATTTCCTCAAGAGAATCGGACAACATAACATCCGATTATGTTAAAGAAAGAAACATAACAGTTAGAACCTCAAGTTCTAACACGATTCGATCAATAAAATAAAGCGTTTGTATCGATAACATAACCTAATGTTATGCTAAAAAAATATATATATAGAACCTCAAGTTCTATCATTTATTCGAATCAAATAACACAATCTTATGTTCTTGTATTAGAACATCAAGTTATATTGTTGTAATTTTTCATTTTTATGCATTTTTTATTCTCTTACGTTATTTAATTGTGATAATTTTATAATAAGCATTTCATAAAAAAGGCCGATTTCTATTATTTTCACAAAACAAAAGGCCTTATTCTCTTTTTTGAATAGGTAACTTTTGTGATATATGAAAAAAAAATTCTAATATGATGATATATGTAATCTTTGCTAAATGATGCTTTTATCATTTTTTATGTAGTTAAAATGTTAAATTTAAAGCTTTCAAATATTGATTTTGTTGTTCTTGACATATCGAGAAAAGACCATCTCCCTTGAACTCTTGATGCTGAGTTCCATCTAACTACAAGAGTGCACCAAAACAGTGGTATTCCCCTATTTTTTTTATAGTGCGTATTTTTTCATGATGACCTCAAAAGGGAATACTTAACGACGAAATATTCGTTAAATTATGGTAAAATCTAAAGGGCAGATTACCATACAAAATCAAGTGATTATCCCAAAAGCTAGCTATGATTATATGCACCTCAAGTTCCTCTAAAAAAAGCATAAGCGAGTTTGGTCTCACATTTTCTGTGTTAGATCTGAATTTAAAGAGAATATCTAACGGTGAAAGATCCGTTATATGTATGTCTTAATGCCTTGAATATGCTCATATATCGAGAACGATGCTTTGATATAGGTTTTTTTAACAAAGTAATGGGTATGTTTGAATAAACATGATAAACCCGTTTACTAAATTTGCTCCATTCACTCAACTCAATGTGACTCAATAACTATGATCATGTAGATATCGTGATTATGGGCGTGGTGAATTTAATTATTGTAGTGTTAATTCAAAAAAACATGCTAATATCCATTCCCTTCTGTGAATGTGATGAAATGATCAACATAAAGATGTCAGTTCTATTAATGAATGTGAGATAAAAAATGATCTCAATGCAAAATTTGCTATTTCCCTCAAGAGAAATGTGTGAAATAGATCGACAATACAAATCTCCATTCCCTTATGTGAATGTGATGAAATGATCAACATAAAGATCCCCATTCCCTCATGAGAATGTGATAATATAACGTCAACAATAATAATCTTCATTTCCTTAGTAATGTGGTTATATAAATAAATTAAAGTCATGTATCTTATGGTTGACGATCTGGTCGATAGTAATATGAAAAATGAAAAACCACTAGTAGTAGAATAACAAGAAGGGAGCAAATAAAAATGTCATGTATGAAAAATACAAGTGTGTCAAATATATTACACACCATCTTCATAGATGTTAGAATCTATGCTAATATATTTTGAGATATACATGAATTGTGTTCCATAAAGAAAGGTATATCTTGTATTCGAGGAACGAAGTTCCATAGAATTGATGATTATATTCTTTTGATTATCTCGATACCATGATTATATAAAGTTAGTAAATGCTAATCATAGCCATAACATAGGTTTAGAGCACTACTTTTAATATTTGGCATTGACCGGTTACACCATCCCAATTCATTAATGATGCGAAAAAGCAATTGAAGAATAAGATTCTTCAATCTACTCTTGTTACCTCTCAAAAGATGTGATTATTAATTATTAACTAGAAAGGGGGATCAATTCCTCAATTTCGAAAAGAAAACAAATAGATATATGTAGGCGCATATAAATCCATTGTTGAATTCATTTAGAGGTTTAAAATCGAGCATCATCTAAAATGTCATAAATCGCAACCTAAGTTTGCATGATTAATCGCTCAAACGAGAGCCTAACTTTCCAGAGTAGTATTTCATCATGAATATAGATGAATTACTTCTAACTTTCAATGACATTGTTGAGTGAAAAACTTTTTGTTGTTGTATGGGGCCATATATAAATACACAACAACAAATTCGCATCATGCCAACATGTATTATATAATCCTCCCTTTTATAACTAGATTTGTTATTAAACACAACATATCCATTTTGTTTGTCTTTGTCCCAAATTTACTCTATCTAATTGACATATACGGGATATAGAAGAAGGATAATTCCTTCAGGAAGGTGAGAAAAAAAATTTTTAGTAGCTCGTAAACTTTCAGAATGAATTATTTTCATATTTTATTAATTCTCGGAAAGAAATCTTTATAAATTTATGTATTCAATGGATATCTATAGCCATACTAAACATTGCAAAAATAACATTTCAGCTACTTATGCTTTGATTATAAATTGTCCCTCAAGGACATAATTTTATTTTGACATTGCCTCAAGCATGGTAGAAAATCAGCTACATAAAATCCTAGATGCAATAAATATGGAGCTGAAAACAGAGATGGTCGTAGAGTATAAATAGACCCATGATAGTCTCATAAAGAGACATTAGACATTAAGTTTCCAAGAACCTCAGATAGCTAATGAGATCTCAATAAATTCTAGCATATCTATAATCATATGGAATCGAAATAAACGACGTCGATAAATTTGTCAACATATAATATATTGCTTGCTATTATGCATGACGAGGATCAAAAATCAATTAATATCCAAATGCGCGCTCAATGAAATGATTGGCCAACATAAAAAGACATAGTCTCTTGCAAATACTAAAAGTATTAGAACGTGAAGTTCATACACGTCAATGTGTAAAATCTATTGGATATACATCGGTTTTTGTGCGAAACCGAAATAAGAGCTCTAAAGTTATGTGCTTTAATACTTGAATTGTGAAATAAATAAATTCACAAAAACAATAGTTGATTATTAAGAGACATATTGTCTCGAGGTGGATGTAAATATCTTATTGATATTTTATGAGATAATCTATATAGAATATTTATTTTTCACTAAAATGGGATTTATTAGAGCTCTCATATTCTACGAAGGATATGTAATGCCTTAATTATGGTTCACAACTTCAACTTCTAGAAACAATTAATAAAGTTCTCAATAACTCTATTTGATCAAATTGAATGAATCCATATATGGATCAAAATCATTTTAGACGCACATTATAGAAATTGCTTTTGCACATGTCTCTAAAGAATGATTGGTCCCCAAGTACCATACATAAATGCAATTGAGGTTTTGATGTTAATTTTTGCAATTAATATGCGTCATGAGAGTGTATTTTTCTCATTTAATATTTGTACACGCATTTATATTTTTCAACCAATGCATTTGATATTTGTTTGGAAGCTACACATATATTTTGTCATTTTTGCAGGACTTATTCTTATCATCAACAATTTGGTGAACTTCATTACAAAGTTGTTGCCAAGTATTCGAGCAAATCGTTTAGAAGATTGGCATGCGATGCTTGAAATATATTATTGAGGAGGGGCATTATGCGCACTACACTCTTTTCCATCATCAAGTTTTTATCCCATTGGGTTTTTTTTTGATAAGGTTTTTAATGAGACAATCTATAGCGTATATAATAAACGATGAATATCTAAGGATGGGTATTGTAAAATATTATGGATGGGCTATGTATGGGTTTATGGGTTATGTCTATTTATCCTAATCTTTAGATACAAGTTAGGGTTAGACTATTAGCTTATAAATACATTTTTCTTGTAACCTCTTAAAAAAATGATGCTGATAACTAATTCTCTTTTCTTACTCATATTCTCTTGATCTATCATTTTTTGTTCTTTGTATTTACAACAACACAAATATTCTTAACACTTGTTATTTTTCTTGAAGATTGATTTATTGTAGAAAAATGGTTTGATCTTAATATATACAGTATTAGTCTTCCTGAAAGTTTCAAACAATATATGCAAAAATTTACCAATCATATTATCATTAGCACTTATTTAATCTTATAACTATGCCTTATCCAACTCATTTCTACAAACACTAACAAAATGTTTATTCTCCACCAGATTATACTATTTTTGTTATATGTGCTTCAAAAACATAATATATAGTAACTTTTTTTTTGTTATCGTAACAACATGTTATCATATATGGCATTTGGAAGATGGCAAAATTTTTATGTTGTCAAAGAAGTTTATAGCATAATGAAACTTCAAAAAACATATACAAATTGTCGGAATCATGTCCTGTAAAATTTATGTCGAATTATTTATTCGAGATTAAGGGGACGCACACGTAATAGTAAACTTTTATTTTATGTGTTTAATTAGTGTTTTTAGTAACGATAAATAAATATATTAGTTAAAATATTTAATAGTTAAAACATTAGGGACTATTATGCAAACGCGAGAAAAGGAAGTGAGGGTTTGACCCTCTTGTCCTTAGGACCGGTCGCAACCCACTCCAAGAGGAGGTGATGGTGGGATAGGTTTAGGGTATCATTATTTACTAATGGTTTTGTGAAAAAATCCACCTAAATCTCTCCCTCTTGTGTTTCGGACCGAAACCAAAACCCACATAGGGTTTTTGGTTTGTTTTGTGCGATCGACCGAAACAAACAACCCTTAGGGTTTGTTTGTTCGATCGTGTACCACCACCACTAGTCGGTGGTTTTGCTCGCGTGTTGATTGGATTCAAGTGTTGCGGTGTTCGTTTGCTAAAAGAACACTACTAGTACTTGCATACTTCAGTTGTTGCTAAGAACGATTGTGTGGAGTGGTTGACTTTGAGAGATCATGCCTTAGATCCTGGGATGGTTTTGACGTTGTGACGTTATACACAGCGTATATAGAGGCGGTGTTAACGGTTACTTTGTGTGGTGTATGTTACGTGCTAAAAAATGTATACATCTTTTATCCTTGTTAATTAATGTGTTTACATGTGACTATATAGGGATAATACAACAATGTTTACAAATATCACTCCTATGATTAAGGAGATTGATTTAACTAAATGCCTATGATTAAGGAAAACAAATAAATACAATAAATGTTGTAGTTATCCGTTAATAAAGGTCATTGTCATGGTATCATTACTACTTAATTATTATTCAGAACGATTCATGCGAGATTTTGAGATGCGATGTAACATTAGTTTATGATGCGTAATAACATATGCTAGCTAGTATGGACGGTATATATATGAGCTACCATTTTTTGAAAGCCAATAACGATATATAAGACCATATTTCCATACAATCATTACCGTGTATCATCAACACCTTTCACTTTCGAACGAACTTTGTCCTCAAGGAGTCGCAAAGTCTAAGCAATACCATTGTTTAAAATGGTTTTGTTTACCACTACTTGGTGAATGCAAAAATGAAAAATGTAATATAACCAGACTTTGCACAAAATTTAAATAGTTATTGTCTTCACAATCAACGCTACTCACCAAACGAGTTTTATACTAAGTTGCATGGAAACGCTGTCGGGGTTAGGGATGGCAAAAAAACCCGAACCCAATGAGGAAATCCAAAACCCGAAGTTTTTTGGGCGGGGCGGTGCATGCTTATCGGGTTTCGGGGCGGGTTAGAGGGCATTAACGGGGATTTTTATCGGATTCGGGGCGGGGACGGGGCACAACATCCCCAACCCGCCCGCCCCGCCCCGAAACTATATATACATATTGATCTATAATATTCATATATTGTTGTGTTAGTATTTACGTAATAAAACCAATATTATCGATTTTTTTTAGTTTTGTATCTTTGTAAGATTGCAAGTTGTGATTAGAAAAAACTTTATTTGTCTAATGTTTTTAAAAGAAGTTTTAAATTTTTTAAAGTGGTTATCATTATTTATGTCAAATTTGTTTATGAAGGCTACTAATAATATATTATTAGTTGGTTCTTGATTATTCATAATATTGCATGTAATCACATTTGTAAAAATATTGCGTAAAAATAATAATAAATGGATAACAACGTGTATTTGGTGGAGCATTGCACTCGTAAGGACGCCCCAATAAGATCCCCAACAGGGATTGGAGCGGGTTTGGGGGAGCATCTCGCCCCAATGGAGCGCTCCAATACGATGGGGATCGGGACGGGTTTGGGGCTTGGTTTGCTAATCGGGTTTGGGGATGGAGGGTAGTCGGCCCGCTCCAAACCCGCCCCATTGCCATTCCTAGTCGGGGTGACGTCTTTCGTACCGGAAACGTTTCAGAAACGGAAAACGCCCGAAAACGCATGGAAACGCCTCAGAAACGTTTCTGAAAAATAGGAAACGTTTCACTACGAACGGAAATGCAGGAAACGTTTGGGAAACGTTTCTGACCCTTTTAAGTTTTAAAATACAGTTTATTTTAAAAATCTTGTTTGACGTGGCTCTGATACCAATTGTGGAAAACTAGAATGGGGGTTGAATAATTTACTGCTTTTTAAATTAATGTTATGCTTGTTTATAAAAATTTAGATTCGAATTTGTGTGATCTCAATATGTGCACAATATGAACAATACAAGTATGTAAGTAAATGACAAGTGAATATGAAAGACAAGAGATAAGAGTTAGAAGGATCAAACCACAACACATTGAGGCAATAATAAAGGAGTACAAGATTTATAGTGTTCGGTAACGAAGCGACCTCTTCGCCCTACCCACATCCCCGAGCAACTACAAACTCGAGAGTTATCTTCCACTATGTCAACAACATCCTTTAGGCGGAGAAAACCGTACAACGACTTAGCTTACACCATATTCCTGACACTAAGCTAAATGTCTGAGTTCTAAGCTAGCTAAGAACCAATCAATCACAAGACACAAACACACTAATCCACTTCACGACAAAATCACAACTTTGGTTCACACACTAACTTCTCTCTACTTTACAACTTCTCTTCACTTCACAACTTCACTTGCTTTACAACAATCTACTTATTGTACACAACTACGATACACACCTTCACAATATACATAAATGATTTACAAGATACAATACAACTACACAACTATACCAACTATACTATAACACTTCTTGATTTGATGATAAGAAATATTCTTCTCTTGCATGTGAGAAATAAAGCTTGGATCACATAGAAACAAAGCTTTATGATTAAATGATCAAAGGAAAGAAAGGAGTGTATAAACTGATTTGAAACAGAAAAAAGTGTGTGCAAAAGGTGAGAAAATTAGTGGGGAATAGTCCACTATTTATAGGCAAGTTGAGACAAAAAAACACACAATTTAGGGCCGATCTCTAATTACGGGACGCTCCTTAAATAAGGGGGGGGGGGGGCCCCCCCCCCTCAGTTATAATTAAGGGGGTCGCCCAAGCCTGACGCTCCCTTTTTTGTCTTTTCTAGGGGAGGTGTTTTCTGAAACATTTCTAGCCGTTTTTTGATAGAAAATTTGAATTTTAAAATATTTATTTGAATAAAACATTTCTTTTAAATCTAAAAATATTTTTGTAAAAGATATAAAAATGTTTGAGACATTTTTATAAAGAAGTGTAAAGTAAAAAAAATCCTTTGATCATAAAATACATTAAGCATTTGTTTATCAGACCTTTAAGTGATTAAAATTTTTTTTTATATTCCCCCGAAAAATAAAAATTTACTACTAATTACTTGTTTACACTTAATTTTTCATTAATTGTTATTACATTTTGTGATTATCAAAATATAGAGAGATCAAAAAATATTTATAATGTTTTTAGGCATTATTTCTATCAACAAAAACATAATTTTCATTGATAAATAACGCGGTATAAATTGCCAAACCCTAACTTGTAAGACAAGTTGAATACGAAGACATTCATAAACAAATAGTCAAACATGACACACTTTCCTAATACAACACAAAGACATTCCTAAACAAATAAGATAAATATGACAGACAAATCCTAGCCCATCACAAAGGATTCTTGCCACTTTGGTGCTTTCTTGGTTCCTTTACCACGACCCAAATGCCCCACTAATGGCGTAACATTCCCTCCATCTTTGAAAACCACCTTGTCCTCAAGGTTACAAGTAGGATATGCAGATTGGAAATTGGTCAACCATTCCTATGTTACTTCTTCAGGAGACCGACCTGCCCACTGAACTAATACTTGTCGCTCGTAGTTCCCGTTCTGCAACACCATTCGTGAATCATAAACCCCTACAGGCTGTTCCATCGGCTGCCCTTCCTTAAATTCATCTGGAAATTCCGTTACCATTTCACTACTAGTTCCTGTAAAAAGATTAAGAATGGAAACATGAAATACTGGATGAATCTTGCTTGTTACAGGTAGAGCAAGACGATAAGCTACTTATCAGATCCTCTCCACAATCTCACAAGGCCCGTAAAATCTTTTGGCAAGTTTATTAGATAAGCATTTAGCAAGAGTTATTTGCCGGTAAGATTGTAACTTAACGAACACTTTATCTCCCACCTTAAACTCAACATTCCTACGCTTACGATTTGCCTTCTCTTCCATTCGCAATATGGCAGCCAACAAATTTTGCTTGAGCTGTCGTGTCACCTCGTTCTGTTCCATCAAAAGCTCATACACCGCTGCAACTTTACTAGCTCCAGGTGGATATGGAATTAAAGATAAAGGTAATCTAATGTTACGCCATTAGTGTGTCATTTGGGTCATGGCAAACGGACCAAGAAAGCATCAAAGTAGCAAGAATCCTTTATTGACTCGTTCTTGTCGCTCAGCCGGAGAGATCCACTTAATGGCAAGTGGCTTAGAAGTCCCCAAAGGCTTTGGCAACAACGAAGATTTAGCCGTACTAACCGGCGTCGAAGGTCCTCCCAAACGTAGAACGACAGGTTATTGAGTTCCCACACTAGTCGCGGGTTTATGGTACCTGTTGTCGGAGCTGTTTGGTCCTCCAAACGAGCCTCGGCAATCCGAGCCAGTGCAAACGCATCCCCAAGCGACGCTGGTCTTGACACCAACAATTCCCTCTGTATATGAAGTTTCAGGCCCGAGACATAGAAATAGATAAGAAAAGTTTCTGGTATATCTGTAACCCAGTTCATTAACTTTTCAAACTCCCGTTGATACTCTTCCACTGTACCAAGCTGTTAATACAAATAATGTCCAAAACCGTTATTTATATTTTTCGACCTCTCAATGTTTTAATAATAACAAAATGTGAAAACGTTTACGAAAAAATTAAACGTTTATAGATTAATAATCATAAAATTCTATTTATATGATTAATCACTTAAGATATGGATAAACAAATCATTAAACATGATTAGTGATCAGAAGAAACGAGTCATGGTTTAGAAACTAGCTCGGTTTTTAGGGTTTAGGGTTTTGAATTAGGGTTTTGAATGCAAAAAGAGGTATGAAAGCTTATGAATTGAATAATTAGGGTTTACACATTGTAGAATGAGTATAGTAGCTTGTACACAAGTTGTGGTGAAGAAATTGGAATGAAAACGGAGGTAAAATGGCTATTTTAGAGATCATGCTTAATGACTTGTATATTGAGCTTTTAGAGACTTGTACTTTGACTTGAAGAGATTTTATATTTCAAATGAGATGTTATATTGCTTGTACATTTGCTTTAGTACCTTGTACATTCATTTTAGATGTTAACCTTTCCATGAGATTAGGGTTTAGAGGTATAAGATAACGGTTTAAAGCCCGTTTTGATATAACGTTACGAATAGTACATTATAGGAATAATGTACCTTGTAAAAGGGATATGATGTTATTGACTTGACATGTTATGATGTTTGCTTGACATATATGAAGATAGGATGGTCATAGATAGGTTGCGTGAGCTCGTCTACTTTAGTTATGCAAGTTACATGACATACTGAGATATTGATAATGCAAGTAATGTAATAAAACGAAAAATTTCCCCGTACAATTATGATAATAGTAAAATAAGTTTTGCATTTGATGAAAATTCTTGGGTTGTTATAGTTGATTAGTGATCTCTCCTCCTTTCTTCTAAGTATCAAATCTCTATTGTAATTATCTTGTGTATTTGTGTGACCGGATATTGTGTAAATCTAATAGTGTAGATCTAGTGATCGTGTATTGATTATGAAGTGGTAGATTAGTTCTAGCTAAGATTAGGACTCGACATTTAGCTTAGTGTCGGAAAATAACGTAAGCGAGTAAACGGTTTTCTTCGCTTGAAGGGAGCTTGTTGACATAGTGAAATCTTGAGTAGGATACTCGGGGAGTGGAGTAAGGCGAAGAAGAGCTTCGTAGCCGAACCATTATAAATCTTAGTGTCTTGGTTTGATTGTTCCTTCTCTCATCTCTTTACATTGTTGTGATTGTTATTTTCCATTAGTTTAGATATTTACTTGATTAATTCATATTGTTGGTTGGTTAAACATACTACTCGAATCTATGTATTTTGAAAGCAAAGTTTTTAAATGAAAACGAACCTGTAAACTATTCAACCCCCCTTCTAGTTTCCACAATTGGTATCAAGAGACAAGGTCACTCTTTGAAAGTGATAGTTTTATTTATTGGAAACATAGATTCGAGACATATGTTAAATCAAAAGATCTAGATCTGTGGCATGTCATTACCAATGGTGATTTTCAACCTATAGAACAAAATCCGAAAACCAAATTAGATGAGGTTATCCCTTTCGAAAAACAAAGTGATGATCTTAAAAAAAAACTTGCGAAAAATAACGAATCTAAAATGGTTATTTATAATGCTTTGCCTAGAAAAGAATATGAAAGAATTTTCATGTGTAATACGGCAAAAGAAATTTGGAAAACATTGTTAATCACCCACCAAGGTAATAGTCAAGTCAAAGATAATAAGATCGACCTTTTGGTTCAACAATATGAACAATTTGTCATTTTCGAATACGAATTTATAGATAGTGCTTTTGCTAGATTTAATACTATTATTACTAGTTTAAAAGCTCTAGATGAAGGTTATTCTAGCAAGAACTATGTTAGGAAATTTCTTAGGGCTCTACATCCTTAATGAAGAGCAAAGGTCACGGCAATTGAAGAATCAAAATACTTAACATCACTATCTCTTGATGAACTTATCGGGAACCTCAAAGTTCATGAAATGATCATCAAGAAAGATTCCGAAATAATCAAAGAAAAAGTTGAAAAGAAATCTCTTGCTTTAAAGGCTAAGAAAGAATCTAGTAATGCGAGTGTTCGACTTTCAGAAGTGAAGATGAAGATACGCCATGCCGGTAAGAGAACATCAAGAAATTCTTTTAAGAGAAGAGGTAGATTCGTGAACAACCTCGGAACTAAAAAAAAACATTCCAAGAAGCTTTGATGACAAGCATGGAAAAAGTTGATAGAAAATGCTTAGATGCGGCGACCCGAATCATCTTATTGGAGAATGTCCAAAACCACTGAAAGACAAGAACCAAAGAGCATTTGTCGGAGGTTCTTGGAGTGATAGCGGTGAAGAAGATGATGAGAAAGTCAATAACGAAACGTGTCTAGTAGCTTAAGCATCAAGTGAGGTATGTTCCGAATCTTCTTACTTTAGTGATGAAAACTCGTCAATAGATGATTTAATAATAGAAAAAGATTATGATTAAACCTGTGCCCAAATGAGTTTAAAGATAATCACTAAAAACAAAAGGCTAAAAGCCACTAGAGATAGCTTAGAAAAGGAAATTAATATTCTAAAAGAAAAAGTGTCTACACTCGAGAAAAACAAGGAAGTTAATATCGAATGTGTAAAATGTCATATGCTTAAAATTGAAAATGAAAAAACTTAAAGAGGAGGCTCTTAAACTAACCAAGTTTGAAAAGAGCACACATTGCTTAAATGAAATGTTAAATAATCAAAAACCCTCCGGTGAAAAGTTAGGTTTAGGGTTTAATTCATTTGAAGCATCATCTAGTGGAACTAAAGAAATAAAATTTGTGAAAGCTCAAAAAAAGGCGTCCTCTGATGGAGGTCCCATAAATATGGGCGGCCCCCTTAATGTGCAGGCGGCCCCCAAAGCAAATATGGGACCGCCACCAGGAACCACACCTGGATCTGAGAAAAGTGTGTCTTTTCAAAAATCTATTTTGGGTCCTAGACCAAAACACATAATAGTAAACAATGTAAGAGTTCCCGTTGCTAGTGATAATGAAGTTAAGCAATTCTATAAGCCATTGTCAAAACCCGGAGTTGGATTTTCAAAACCAAATTTTAGATCAAAAACTCCACCACCTAGAAGAGTCATAGATAATTATCATCATCCTAAAACACCACAACCAAAAAGAAACATTGGTCGACAAAATCAACCTCGTGGTTTTCTTGTAACTTGGAACAACTTCCCACGATAAAGTTACATGCCATGGGAAATGTGTCTTCCATTTTCCCATCCCAACCAATTGCATTAAATGCAAGGGATGTTTAGCACTAACAAATTTGGACCCATGAGATATTAAGGACCAAATGTTTGAGGTGTTGCCTTATATAAATAGATATGCCTTAGAGTCGACATGGAACCCGATGAGTGGATAAAGGATAGCGGATGCTCCAAACGCATGATGGGTAATCGAAAGCTCTTCTCAAGCTACAAGACATACAACTGAGGTAATGTTAGTTTTGGTAGCAATCTTCACGGTAACATTATTGGCAAAGGTACAATTTCAAATGACTCTCTCAGAATAGATAATGTACAGCATGTAGATAACTTAAGATTTAACTTGTTAAGTATAGGAAAAATATGTGATAATAAGTGTAGAGTAACTTTCTCTGAACATGGCAGTGAAATTACTAAGGATGGTAAGGTCATAGGTAGAGGCATTAAGAAGAAAGGCTTATATGTGATAAAATTAGGAAATAAGCCTAAAGACAAAATTTGTCTAGCAACGATTGATGAAAACTCCACGTTGTGGCATATGAGATTAAGTCATGCAAATATGCGTCTCATTCAATCGTTGGCATCTAAGAAATTAGTTAGAAACTTACCTAAGCTTAAGTTTGATCAACACTTCTGTGATGCTTGAAAAATTTAAAAGCAAGCTCATGCTAGTCATAAGGCTAAGAATGTAGTCTCAACGACTAGATGCTTAGAACTCCTTCATATGGATCTCTTCGGTCCATCCGTCATACGAAGTTATAGAGGAAACCGCTACACCTTAGTCATAGTAGATGACTATTCTAGGTATACTTAGACTAGATTCCTTAAGGGCAAAACCAAAGCCTTCGATCAGTTCAAAATATTTAGTAAGAAAACTCAAAACCAATTAGGGTGTACACTAGTGTCAATAAGAACCGACCACAGTAGGGAATTTGATAAGGAGGTGCAATTTGGAGAGTTTTGTAATGCAAATGGAATTACACATAACTTCTCAGCTCTACGCACTCCTCAATGAAATGGCGTGGTTGAAAGGAAAAATAGGACACTTCAAGAAATGAGTAAGACTATGTTGAATGAGCAATCGTTACCATAAAATTTTTGGTGTAACGCAGTAGACTCTTCAACATACATTCTCAACCAAATCCTAATTAGAGCCATCTTAAGAAAAACACCCTACGAACTTTTAAGAGGTAGGAAACCTACTTTAGATTACTTTAGAGTATTTGGAAGTAAATGCTTCATCTTAAACACTAAAGACTACCTTACAGAGTTTGACACAAAGTCATACGAATGTATCTTTTTAGGTTACTCTCAAAATAGTAAAGCCTACATCATCCTAAATAAACACACTAGGAAAGTCGAAGAATTACTTAACGTGACATTTGATGAAACTCCTCCACCCTCTAAGACATCACCCTTGGTGGATGATGACTTAGATGAAGAAGAAGCAATTAAGGTTACCGAAAAGAAAAACTTAGAAAATGACATTGAGGATGAAACTTTAGAGATTGACGAAATAGTCAATATTAAGGAATCTAGGAACCATCCATTAGAAAATGTCATAGGAAACCTTAACCAAAGAACTCTTAGGTCACAAGCCCAAAACCAAAGTAACTTCTTTTGTTTTATATCAACTATAGAACCTAAGAATGTGAATGAAGCCTTAACGGATGAAAGTTGGATAGTCGCCATGCAAGAAGAATTAAATCAATTCATTGCTAACGATGTTTGGGAGTTAGTTCCACAACCTAGGAATATGACAATCATAGGAACTAAGTGGGTGTTTAGAAATAAGTTAGACGAGAACGGTATTGTTTCTCGAAATAAGGCTAGGTTAGTTGCTCAAGGCTATAATCAACAAGAGGGCATCGATTATGATGAAACTTATGCCCCAGTTGCTAGACTTGAGTCTATTAGAATACTATTAGCTTATGCTTGTGCTTTAGATTTTAAGCTATTCCAAATGGATGTAAAAAGTGTATTCCTGAACGGTTTTATCAATGAGGAGGTATACGTGGCACAACCTTCAGGATTAATTGATTTTGAAAAACCGGATCATGTTTATAAACTAAAGAAAGCTTTATTTGGTCTTAAACAAGCACCCAAAGCTTGGTATGATAGATTAAAAGCTTTTCTTATTAAGCATGAATACAAAATGAGAATGGTAGATAACACACTCTTTACCAAGAAGAAAAGTTCAAACCTCATCATCGTTCAAATATATGTCGACGACATTATATCTGGCTCGACTTGTCAAGACATGTATGATGAATTTGCCAAAATCATGCATGACGAGTTCGAGATGGGCATGATGGGTGAACTTAACTTCTTCCTTGGATTACAAATAGAACAAATGGAAGATGGTATTTTCTTTAATCAATCTAAATATATTAAAGAAATGCTTAAGAAATTTGGCTTAAAAGAATCTAAACCAATGAAAACCCCCATGTCCTCTGATATTAAACTCATGAAAGACGAAGAGTGTGAGTCGGTAGATAGTACCAAGTATCGAGGCATGATAGGTAGTTTATTATATCTAACGGCAAGTAGGCCCGATATCATGCTTGGTGTCTGCCTTTATGCCCGCTTCCAAGAGGCTCCTAAAACCTCTCACCTTAAAGCGGTTAAGCGTATCTTCTGATACATTAAAGGCACTACGCACTTAGGATTATGGTATCCTACGGGGACGGGCATAGATACAGTAGTATATGCCGACTCTGATCATGCGGGAGATTATGTGGACCAAAAGAGCACTAGCGGTATTTGTACATTCGTGGGATGTTGTTTGACATCTTGGTTCTCGAAGAAACAAACCGCTCTTGCTATATCCACTACCGAAGCTGAATACATAAGCGCCGGAAAGGCATGTCAACAAGCACTATGGATGAAACAAGCTCTTATCGATTACGACGTTCGACTCGACGACGTCCCGATCATGTGCGACAATAAAGGCGCGATTGACCTTAGCAAAAACCCAGTGCAACACTCTTGAACCAAACATATCGAAATTCGTCACCACTTTCTTCGTGATAATGTCCAGTAGGACATATCTTAATCGAAAAAGTGCCGTCCGTCGACAATATCGCCGACATTCTTACGAAACCCCTTAAACGTGAATCGTTTAATTATCTTCGTCTTGGTTTAGGAATGATGGAACACATTCCATAAATCGTGTTAGTCCGCTTCTCCTTCTTCTAGTCTCTATTCTAGTTCGTGTTTCATTCCGTGTCGTGACAACTTAAATACTTCGTCCGAAGTACTTTGAGCATTTTTAATTCGCAAAATGCAAATTAAAACGTCACTCCGTTGTGTAAAGTTGTTGTCAAAATTTAGTCCAAAAACCCTTGTCGAGGGCGGCCCCCATATCGCAGGCGACCCCAAATCTTATTTGGGCGCCCCCCTGAATGATATGGGACCGCCACCAGTAGACACCTATTATCTGCACTTAGTCAAAAAATTTCAAAACTCAAA